>JAEUYN010000723.1:0-87196 GCA_018257835.1 Euura lappo
GTTTTTTTTAGCGATATTCACCTGTTGATCAGTTTATTGACTCAGAGTGTTGGATTTTTAACATCAGAGATAAGTATCGATGCGAGTTCTTGTCATATTCATTCCAACGATCAGCTGATTCTATCAGGGTGTTGGGTTTTCATGATCAGCAATCAGTATTGGAGCGATTTCAGGATATTCAGTTCGACGGAGACTTTATTTAACCAAACCTAATTCAATTTTTCTTTTCCTAATTTTATTTTCATTTATTTTTCTTTTGTAATTCTTATTTTTCCTTGTTCCCATTATACTCTGCAATTATCGTCAAGTCGGTTGAAACCTATATTTACTTCTTCTATGACTAGATTCGATAATGTTCCACTACAAATCTATGCGGAGCGATAAATATTTTCTGAAGTTCTTTTTTGGCGGTGTCTCTCGCCAGACAACGGTGCAATTTTCTATCGGTCGGGAGATCCAGAGATTAAGATACATCCTCGTTTTTTCCTAAGGATCTGGGCAGAGTCTTGACTGTCTCGACGTATTGGAGTCAACCATTTGCTACCCAAAGACCTACCTGCGGACCAATTTTGGTCCAGCGGTTCATGAGATATGGGTCCGGATGGACATGAAATCTTACAAAAACCCAGAAATACCTATTGTTGACATCAGAAGTTGAGGTTTTTCTGCTCTGTATTGATAGAGCTTCTCACTAGCTAACAAATGAGCGCTTGACGACCCGGTTGGGTCCTGCGGTTGAGGAGATATAGCTCCGGATAGAAATTTTATAGGATGGCCAACACATAAGGCTTCATTTCTTCATAGATGGGCATATTTACCACATCGATTACTCTATTCAATCACACATTGCTTTTTTCTTACATTTTATCATCAGAAATGAGTTGTTGAAATATTATATACGCATGGTATTCAACACAGAATTTAATAGGATGGCAACCACATAAGGCTTCTCCCTGGTATATTTCATATACTCAGGGAGTGCCTAAAAAGGTTTACGTTAAAAGGAATTCAACGAATTCGATTATTCATATGATAGAATTCAATCCCTCGATGTGTTCAATTTGTTTGGAGGGGCGATCAAATTGAGTCAAGCTAATTATACTTGACTCGATCTGATAGCCTTTCCAAACGAATTCACTAATCATTCATGTGATTATTCTTGCATTTTGAAATTATCAATGATAGTTCTAAGCTAGCACTTGTTAATACAAGCTATGGCTGAAAAATTACTGAAGCGCTGAATTTAATTGAAGACTGTGTGAAACAAAATAATATTCTACGTCATAAATTATATCTATGTGAGTCACAGTTGACGATTAAAGTGAATGTATTTTTCTTCCACTGAATGTTTCTCCCTTTGCCCAAATCCCGAACGTATTTCTTGAGAAATCACACTATGATAACGTAACCCACCCCGCTGAAATTGAATGAGCAATCCTTCGTGCGAAGAACGTTCACCTACGTATACGTATACGCATACATACTCAGCTGCGTGGCGATTGTGCTAAAATTGGGATATGTAGTTGGTACGTAAGTCTGATTGAAATCATTCCTGTAGGCCGCATAGTTACGACCCACAGATAACCATTGTGCTACGCCTAGGACTCGTGAAATAGGGCACCGACTATACACCCTACAAAAATAGCATGAGGTACATCGTCGGTCGCCTATTTCGCGCATCCTGGGCGCGGCAGAATAACCCTGGGCCGAAATACATAATTTCTGATATCAATGTTGTGTAGGTACTTGCAAAAAGTAGTGAATACCCAGGCAAAAACATCAAAGATGTAAAAAAAAAGCCGCCAAGTACCCACACAAAAATAAGACTTGCGTTATAAGCAAAACGTTTCGCCAGTATCTGTCGTGAAATCAAGAAAAAGAGCCAAGCACCGAACGTATCCCTACAATCTATCAGCAAGTCTACGTTGTGAAGTCGGAGTTTTGTGTGAGGATATCGGAACATCATTCCAAGAGCTACGTACTTGGCGGGCACATTCGGTTCCGTAGATCTGTACGGACAACCCGCTACGTTTCACGCAGAAATAGAGTTTTTAATGCGACAGCAATGAAATATGCTCGAAAACTAGTCATCATTCCGACCAATAATCGTATCATAAATGACTTCTACGTGTCCTTAATCATGCGGATCGCTTTACAGAGGTCAATCCCTTGGACAATGAACAATAATCCTGGTCCTTCTATTGTCATCAGATCAGACTCGGAACTTCGGAGTCTCGTACTTTATACTCTGGAGCCAATGAGCGATGTAGAATAGGTTCTCCTATGATAGGTGACTTACCGTGAAGCTCAAGTACGTTTTGAATGAGGTAATAAACTTATTCAATTGCAAAAGGGTGGAATCAAGAAAACTCTACTTTGTATTTCGGCATAGAACCTAGAACTCGCAGCTACGGATATACGTGAATGCTATGAGTAGTATAGAGCATGACAGTTTGATGGAATGATGAATACAAAATCATTCGCAGCTACACATTACTGCGGAAAGATTGCCGCGTGCGAGCTTACGGGAGTGCTGTAGTGCGGGCGCCTTCAGGCGCTCGCACGCAAGCACGGACGTAAACTCGCGCGCGCCAATCTTTCAACTGCCCCGACAAAGTCGTCCAAAAGTTCGGAATATGTATTTTGAACGAGTGTGTATGGAATCAATGTTATCTGCAAATCGGACATTCGTCAGTCGATGCGAGATTCGTGACGTGTATATTATATCCAGCGACCGGAAACATTGTATTTTGAGACATCCATCAGCCGCCAAGGGCCGATACCAGCAACTCTTCACAGTCGAAAGAAGAAACAACCAAACACACAATAAAACTGCAAGCAATCGTGTTCTATTGATCTATAGATTTTAAATGACAGATTTGATGGATAAACAATACAGTAAACAGTTGAAGAAAACAATCGGTCCCAAGATACGTGAAAGTAATATGTCAATCCGGAGCGTGAACAAAAAATACAAGAAAATAAAACCGAACGTGCCCGCCAAGTACGTAGCTCTTGGAATGATGTTCCGATATCCTCACACAAAACTCCGACTTCACGACGTAGACTTGCTGATAGATTGTAGGGATACGTTCGGTGTTTCGCTCTTTTTCTTGATTTCACGACAGATACTGGCGAAACGTTTTGCTTATAACGCAAGACTTGTTTTTGTGTGGGTACTTGGCGGCTTTTTTTACATCTTTGATGTTTTTGCCTGGGATTTATCAGGAATCGAACGTCAATGAGATGTATGGAACATGCATGAATACATGCGAGAGACTGAAATTTCTTATTTTATTGTAGAAAAATGTAGAAGTTTGTAATATTCCACTCCTTTCTACGTAATTTAATCCTGATCTTGCAGCATTCAAAATTCTCTAATCACTTTCCGAAAAATCGTATAAGATCGTAATTTTTCGTAGTAGGGGAGACCGGGGCTAGTTGTCATACTTTTTACTCTCTGATTTTTAGAATTATTCAAAATTTTTTTTCGTAGATCTTGAGATGGGGTATTGTAGATGCATCCTTTGCGCACCTACAGAAAATTTTTGGTTATTCTAAAGCAAGTCTGAGTAGGTTTTTTTCGAATTTTCAAAAAAATTCGCGGAGTGTGACAACTTGCCCCGAGGCGGGGTAAGTTGTCACAGACCCCGGGGTAAGTTGTCCCGAGTATTTTAAATGGCGGAAGCGGGTTTCATTGTATTGTCTCCTGGAAACCACAACAGTCAACCTAGACTCCGAACACCCCACAAACCATTCGAAATCCCACCCAGACTCCGAGAATCTTGAGAAAGTTGACCTCAACTCAAAAAACCATAGTCAAGTCGAAATGGGGTGAGTTTTTACACGTGACAACTTGCCCCAATAATTTTCTGACAACCTGCCCCAAACCGCTATTTTGTTTAAAAATTTGCACATCTCGCTGACCCGCCATTCAAATATCAACAATATGTACATCAAATGAAAGCGTTAAGAATAACCTTTCCAAATATCGTGTAGCGAAATTTCTCAAGGCAGTCTAGAAAATCAGAAAAAAACATATTAGAAGATGGAAAATAATTACTTTTCAGATCCGATTTCACTTTATCGATCACTGCGAGGTCGAATATGATGCGATATTCAATTTGACATAACGACATTAGTTTGTTTCATACATCGAACTACAACTTTGATCTATAGCACCGTTCGATCTGTTATCTAGCAGTGGAGATATGGAGACTGTGACAACTAACCCGTGTGACAACTAGCCCCGGTCTCCCCTATTCTATGAAAAAATACACGACATTTACTAACTTTTATTGGGGATCCGAATTTTCTTAGTGTTTCGTAAAAAATCGTCGAAGATCGTGAAAACACGTAAAGTCCTATTCTTCTTAAATTCGAATGTTTTGATTTTTCGTAGAAATTCGTAGAACACTGTAGAAAATCGTAGAATTTCTTAATATTCTACGAAAAGTTATTTCCATTTTTTATGAATTCAAATGTTCCAATCCGCCGTAGAAAATCATAGAACTTCCTAGAGAATCGTAGGAGATCGTAGAAATTCTTATTATTCAACGAAAAGTTATTTCGATTCTTTATGAATTCAAATGTTCCAATTTTTCGTAGAAAATCATAAAACATCTTAGAAAATCGTAGAAAATCGTTGAAAATCGTAGGATATCTTAGAAATTCTTACTATTTTACGAAAATTTATTTCGATACTTTATGAATTTAAATGTTCCAATATTTCGGAAATTGTACCGGTTCGGAGGGGGACGTTCAAAAAAAAAAAAAAATTTCAATTTTTTTTAATCACAAATGGCAGCGTAAAAATGACAAACATGTTTTTTTTTAATGGGAACATGACTGATTTTGTTAAACAATAAATTCGTTAGGTCAAACCCAACATCTTTTGTGGGAAACATTTTTCAATTGTTATTAACAATTGTCCATGTGTGGCGTGTGTGTGTGTGTGTGTGTCAAACATGAGCAATTGTTAATAACAATTGAAAAATGTTTTCTACAAAGGATGTTACTTTTGAACTAACAAATTTTTTTTTGAACAAAATAAGTCATGTTCCCATTTAAAAAGAAACATACGTCATTTTTACGACACCATGTTTTTCTAAATGGGAACAAGACTTATTTTCAACAAAAAATTTGTTAGGTCAAAACTAACAACTTTCGTAGGAAACATTTTTCAATTATTATTAAGAGCATGCTCCAGCCGTTTCCGTATTTAAAAAATAATGAAGCCTAATATGAACGTTGGGGGGGGGGGTATTTAATGGGTTCCTTAGACGATTTGTATTAAATTGGGAGCTGGCATGAACGTGTATCTCACCAAAATTGCTTTTTTGTGTCGCGAAGCGTGGGACCGTCACTTGTTTTCACTGATGTCACCGACTACGCATCACAAGGGTGGAAACGAACTATTGAGCGCCCTCAGGAATATAATTCCACTCACATATATCGCAAAACTTGTTCATTTCAACCAACGATGAAGCCTCAGAATTGTTTCCAGAAAAAGACTGAAATTGTCGGCACCCAGGTAGCACGCAAGTGCCTAAAATGTACATTTTTCACGCATAAGCGCATGCGGTTCAATGCATACGAAAATGCACATAGAATGCACAAACTTTGTCCAGTCTAAAATGCGCATTTTAAGTGCTTCCTAAATGCGTTTTGAAACATGCGGTTGAAATGCACTCGTGAACAGACCTCCAGGTGCGCGACGGGATTGGTAGGTTTCTAGATTGTAATTTCAATGAGAATGCACAAGTCGATAATAATAACTTTTAATTTTTATTGAATATATTATATGTATATTGCACGACTTTGGTTTAATTGTTTTCTTCTGTATGTTCTTAAAAATCAATCATGCATCGTCGCTCATATCGTCCTCGTTCTCGTTCTCCGACTCGTTCTCCGACTTATTCTGCAGCTTATTATTGGACTGATTTCGCAGCCAAACTCCCACTGCTGCCTTCGCCTTCTTGGCGTCGTATTTTTTATTGAGCGCCAACTTGCATGCAGCTGTAAATAAGTTATTACAAACAGTATAACAGTACTTCAGATCATGTCAATTCCTCGCGAAATATTTGTCATTAAAATACATCGTATTGATCCGAATAATATAAGTCGACCCCCAATTTTTGAAACCTGATTCAGGACTTTTTTCAAGGATTTATTACTATATTCCAGTCCTGCATATAAGTCGAGTAAGGTTTTTGAGGGTAGAATATATATTTGGACCATTACGGTAATGTTAATTAATTAATCGTGAATAAGTGTAAAAGCTCAATATCGGTTTCAATATATTGAATTGAACCTCCTTTATCTTATATATTGTTCACTAGTATGAAAATGTTGTATCAAAATCGGTTTCAATATATTGAATTGAACCTGCTTTATCTTATACGTATATATTGTTCACTAGTATGAAAATTTCAATAATACTTTTCACCACACCTGCACGGAAAGTACGACTTTCGGCCCGCTGCGTGAACGGGAAGTCGTGCTTTCCGATGCAGGGGGTGGTGAAAAATAGTATACAACCCACGGGCGTGAAACAGGCCATCCCAAACTGCGTTCTTGCCACCCTCGCCTTCGGCTCGGGTGTCAATCTCACATGCAGTTTGGAATAGCCTACTTTCCCGCCCTAGGTGTGTAATATACTAATTGTGAACGAGTAACAGTGAAACCTTGCTTATTTCACATAGCCGGTCAGAGTTGGGTACAGAATGTTAGATCTTTTTTACTATGAAATGCAATGGAACGAAATGTCACTAGTTCTTTAAGAGGGGTCATCCCCCCATCAATTTTAGACACACCTGCAGATAACGAGGTAGGCGAGATTGCAAAATATTTCAAAGATTTCATCAGATCCATTCAAGGGTTAGCAACAGATTTCCGAATTGATTTACCTCTTATATAATTTGTTATGAAATACATCAAAACTTGACTTACCCATAATCATTTTGAGGATTTTTAAATCGTTTATCCCCGTCTTCAGAGCTCCGCCTTTAAGGTTCAGGGTGCTGGCCAAAGATTTCGATAAAAGCCCGATGCAAACTGCTCGTGCCACTTCCTCAGACGTACTTCCCCCACTGGTACTGAAGTAGTCAACCTATTAGAATTAGACACAGAAAATGGTTAGTTGATTCCGTTATAGTTTTAATGATAAAATATATTTCTGTACAATCCGGAGGGTGAACCACTTCGAAAAATGGCATACACCAGACTTCAAGACTTCGAAGGTTTCACGGACTTCAGAGACTTCACGGGACTACAAGGACTTTGAGAGAATTCACAGGACTTCAAAGGCTTCGCGGGACTTCAAGAGACTACACGGGATTTCACGGGACTTCAAGGATTCCGAGAGACTACACGGGATATCACGGGACTTCAAGGACTTCAAGAGACTACACGGGTTTTCACGGGACTTCAAGGATTCCGAGAGACTACACGGGATATCACGGCCGGACTTCAAGGACTTCAAGAGACTACACGGGATTTCACGGGACTTCAAGGATTCCGAGAGACTACACGGGATATCACGGGACTTCAAGGACTTCAAGAGACTACACGGGACTTCATGGGATTCAGAAGATTTCATGGGACTACAAAGACTTCAAGGGACTTCTGGGACCTCACACACTGTTTTACACCGGACTTCAAGAGTGGTTCACCCCTCGGTACAATCGCAACGTTCACTTACAGCAAAGTCCATGAAATCCGTTGCATTTAGACTGTTTTCGAATTTGTAAAAGTTAGCCATAGATTGAAGAGGCAGCTCGTTCGGCCATGTTGGAGGCTTTTGGCACGCATCTGAAGCTCGAACACTTCGAAGGATTTTGTCTAATTTCAAATCCAATCGCTCTTGCATTCGGATGACAATTTCTTGAGTCTTGGTTAAACCCTCGATGGCACTCCACATACCTGCAAATAAAACAGTACAGCAATGATATAACGGTGAGAACCGAATATACATATATTGGCCTCAACTGATAATAAAATGGTTACCATTTAATGCACGCCGCAATGACTCTAGGGTTATGGGTGTTTCATTAGTAGCTGGTTTCAGCAGGACAGCTTTATTTGTTACGTCTTTCAAGATCTCCGTCACCTGACTTTTTGAGACATTTGAAAGCTGGAGCAATGCAGCTTGTTTCAGTGCTGCTCTATTTTCTTTGTTTGGAGTGGGCTTCGAAACTGTGCAGGGAACCTGAAAGTTGGCATTACACTCCAATTCAACTGTAGAATCTGAAAGAAAAAGTCACAGTAAATTCTAATCAAATATGAATAGTAAGGAGTAGAAATGATTCTATCTGGCTGACCTGACTGTATTGGTTCCAAGTCCCCGGCGCTGCCTTCTTGACCGGTTGTGCCTGTAAAGCCAAAACAATTGCACATACGTTCAAGAAATACTGTATGAAAGTGGCCACCAAAGCGAGGTTTGAGCCCATGGCTGTGTTCCGAAACGAACTGGTATGACTGTCATCAGTCTTGTATCTCTGGCACACTGCTATATTGTTGCTGAGCTCCGTCTTTCTCTCGCAAGATTTTCAGCGGTAGCAGCGAATTTCGGAACAGGTCCCATGTATCGTGGTTGAGGTAGTGGCATATGTATATGTAACTTATTATTATGGGTTGCACATCATGCCTCACTCACCTGCACGTACAGTTCTTGCCTCTGATCGTGAATATTCTTCTGAAGCTGATGTATGGCCTGTAAGAAGATGAGGAAATATCAACTTGAGATAATGAAAACTATAATTGTTTCAAATCATATGTACGAATGATAAATAGTAAAATACTTGAAGCAGCAGGTATCGCAGTCGATTTAAGTTTGCTTTTCGCAGCAATCCTTTGAGCAGCCAATATTCGGGCCTTCGCTTCAATACGCTTCTCGGCATCAGTTAGGTCCTCAGTTTCTGTGATTTTTATTCGTTTATTCGTTTTCTTCGTTCCTGTTTTGCTTTTTGTAATCACTTTGGTTTTCTTCTTTCCCGAAATATCTTCGCCCATTACTTGTTCCAAGACGGCCTTCAATTCCTTCACGTTCCTATTTCTCTTCTCCTCATAACTGTTACAAGACGTAGGACTGTTTCCATCGCTATCTACATCATCCTCGATATACTTGGAATTCACAAATTTCTTTCTTTTTCCCTTTCCATGTTCGGGCGCTGATTCGAGGCCATCGGTGTCCTCTGCCTTCTTGAGCCGAGATCTTGCTTCTTTGTAGGAATCTGTTACAGTGCCGGGCGAATTCGTAATTATAACTGATTACAAATTCAAAATGAAAACCATATATTTCGTAACTGCAGGAGGCAATCAAATTCCGAATTACTGCTGTGATTTGGAATCTACCCGTCGTCAGTTACAAAATAAAAGTGAATGGTGCCCAACACTGCAGGTTATAAAACATATTAAAAAATTGTAGATCAGGCATTTGTGTTGAGATGGTGAACATGGTGCAAATTTTCAAAACCTAAATTCAGCTCACCATAGGTTCTTCTTAGAATACAGGGTAAAAAGTCCCATGTATCGGTTGGATCATCGAACGCTATGACCGATTTTGCACCGCCCTGTTTGGGATAGAAGCAGAAGTTCTCTTCGTCATCCAACCACTTGTGGGGCACAACCGCCACAGCTGAACTTCCATCATCCGTGGTAAAGTCTACGATGCTATATTTTTTGTGTTCCTGCAGGAGGAAAAAAAAAATATTTACATCAATACTAACCTAAAAAAGCTGATTTGAATGTTTGAATGTTATTCAGAAAATTTAACCACCGTATAAGACATATCGTGCATCATATAACTGTTTCGGGAAAGTCCCACCCATGCTGCAGGTTGTTTCTAACTACCTCATCTAAATATTCGTGCGCATCAACTACATGTACTGCTATCTACAATACAATACAACACAATCCATACCTTCATAGTAAATGCAGCAATGGGAAAACAGCGAAGGCGTCGTCAAGAAATGGTAGGCACATGCACTTGTACAGAATATCGCCAATGGCGTAGACATGAAGAGTTTCAGTCAAGTCTCGTACTAAACACACACCAAGTTCCGAGGATGGGATTGGATAAGAATACAGATTCCTCACTGATTGATACAAGCGAGCGATTATCTTCACTTCCCCGATCTGAGTACGGATAATGTTCACAACACATCCAAATTTCCCGTCTGAAAAGTTCACTGTGTTGTTGGGGGCTGTCAATCTAAAACTGTAGGATTCAAGCTCAAGCTTTTCGTATTGGGCTAGTACATCCTCAATATCAGCTGTGGGTCCATTGCGATGTTCATATAGGAGCCCTCTTCTTTTCTTTTCCTTGATTTTGATCTCCACCTTATCCCGTTCACCTAGCCTCTTTACTATCTGCTGCAATGGTTTAGCGGATGATTTGACTAGTTTCTTAATGGCCCCCAGCTTCGATTCAAAAGGGTAGGCACTAAAATCCATCAATGTGCCGTACAGCTCGACATCATCAGGAAGGTGCATCATTGAATGGACGTTGTATGACACAAAATCTGCGCCAAAGATTTCTGCTGAATAGGGCACAAAAAGCAGCAACCAATCACGAGCTCGCTCAAGAAATTCATCCTTGAATAACTCACTGGACAAAGCAGAGACTGCACAGTGATAGAGCATGAATATGTTGTAAACCTCTGGTTTCAATAGAATTTTGAAAACAACGACTCCAACATATAGTAGAAGTAGTCTCCATTCAGTCGCTTTCCACTTTGCAATGTGGCGAAGAGATCTTGGCTGCCTAGAAAACTCAGATGGAATATAATCTGCATACAGCTTAAGAAGGTCTGAAAAGTGTTGTAGAAGTTCAGCACGGAGTCGAAATTCGGCAGGGGCTCTCACAGTTGCATACATTACGAGTCTCTTCCCTGCACCGATATCAGTCAGGTGCATCGGATCCCTGGGAAACTGAGAAACCATTCCTGTGTTCAATTCCTCTTCGAGTGGTGATATGCCTGAATGATGGTCCTCATCTCGCCTTGTTCGAAATGACTCATCTGTGCGGAGCTGTCCACACTCAGTGTCGTACACAACGTGAGTGGTCCAACTACCTTCCTGATTACATCCTTCACATCCAAAATAGGCTGTATGACCCTTGATGCATTTGAGGTAAGCCCGTGCGGGTGCATCACACAAATAGTACCTGACCCTGAACTGCAAATTTCTGCCATCGTGTAACACACCATCCTGTGTAAGTTCTGTCACCTCTCGAATGTAGTCTGCAAGATAATCAGAGAGGGGTCGAGGCTTTCCTTCACCCCGAAAAAGGCCGATGACAAACGGCCTTGGATCGTTGAAATGTCTGCACCGCCCCAGAATTGGCCAGGTTTCAGCTGTGTTGCTATTATGGAAAGATATACCATCACAGTTGACGTCTAGTTCAATGACATTGCCGAGAAATCCTCCCTTGAGTTTGTTCATGATTCCGTGTTTGAGGCCAATGTGAACATACTGTCCGTTTTGCAGCACTTTCATTGCAGTTTTTGCTCTTGGTGTCTGCTTCAGGGTTCTCGCATCCTTGGGAAGCTCGGGATGATTATGTCTCCGCAAGATCGCTAGTAGAGCGCCGAGTGCTACATTAGTAATATTATACTGGTTACTCCAAACCTGCAATACATCTCGGAGGTATTCAGGCTCATCATCATCTTCACTTTCACCGTCGGTCCCATCACTGGAGCTAGGATCTGAACTATTCCGGTCACTTTCTATACTGCTGACACTGTCAGTATCACTGTTCCTATCAGATCGATCTGTATCGTTATCTATCATTTCATCTTCCACGTTGTGTTCAACAACACCCAAACCGACCTGTAAGATATCTGGTCCAACACCAGCAGCTGGCATTTCAACATCCTGTTCGACATCATTGAAAGGCATTTCTGCATTCTGTTCAATACCACCGGCAGGCATTTCTACATCTTGCTCAATATGGTCTGCAGCAATTTGTGCGTTGTGCTCTTCATCGTAGTTTCCCTCTTCTGGACCATTACCGTCGTCAAGTCGGTGGAGAACATCTTGTAGCCTTGCTGCAGCTGCTGCAGCAGCAGCTTTCCGGATGTAACTTTTCGCAAGAATTTTCTTCATTATGAGTTCTAAAAACGTAAAGGATCAACCCTGGAGATAATCCTAATCTATTTTCCAAAGCCATCCTTCCGAAAAACAATTTTCCTTTTTTATTTTCAATGCTAAGAGATTTTGAGAAATATATGACGGGATGTCCCAGTACATTACTTTGAGCGGCGGAGAAATTATATATTTTCGACAAAATCTGTTATTAATAAATTGATTACAGTAGTATTGTACCAAAAATATCGTAATTCATACGCATATATACTCACATATTTTCTCAAGTTTAAAGTTTCATACTCTGCCATTAAGAGGAAATGACAGCTGATTTACACTTGGAATTTTCAAAACCTATTTCAGCAGCCAAAACACATTCGAATTATGTGAAATTGATATCAGTGACGTAGAAAAACTTAATGAAGGGCGTGAGGCTCTTGGATTTGCGAAAATCGAAACACATTATTAGAATTTTGTGTAACAAAACCCAAGGAAGTGCTGCCCCTCGTGTAGAGGGGCAGCACTTCCTTGGATTACAGAACAATATTGTTAAAAAACTGTAATTACGTCTCGATTTTCGCAAATCCAAAAGCCTCACGCCCGTCATTAGGTTTTTCTACGACACTGATATCAATTTCACATCAATCGAATATGTGTTTTGGCTGCTCAAATAGGTTTTGAAAATTCCAAGTATAAATCAGCTTGCGTTTCACCTGAATACCTACTCATCGTCCAGTAAATTTAGAATAAGAAATAAGTTGTTCGAAAGAATGGCAAAGATAATCATGGTATGGATTATTGACCGTGCACACGATTATCACGAAATTCTAAAGATGTGAACTCCATTTATTACTGCCGTCGTTTGAACCGTGACAAAAAAGTTAATGTATAAAGAATTATGTATCTGCCTTCAATTACGGGACCCAACTCACCCAGTAGCTCAACATGTATTGAACTTCGAGAATACGGGCACAATTAGATTAATTCAATTCATACTACGAAACACGGCAATGCTACAATACGACCAAAACTAATATATATAATGATAACAACTGAACAAATGTACCTATATAGTACCAATGTACCATTTGAACCGTGAAAAAAGTTAATGTATAAAGAATGTATCTGCCTTCAATTACGGGGTCCCAGTAGCTCAACATGTATTGAACTTCGAGAATACGGGGACAATAAGATTAATTCTATTCATACTACACAAACACGGCGATGCTACAATACAACCAAAACTAATATCTGGGACTGTCCACGTCAATTCACCTAGGCTCCAGACCGCAACTTTTTTTATTTGCTTCGTAATTTTTTCTCTTGTTGTCCTTGCTCTGAAATATTTTTCTGAATTTTTTCAGATTTTTCAAAAACCCCCTTTTTAGACACTCCTTAAGTATATGAAATATACTAGGCCTTATGTGTTTGCCATCGTACGAAATTCTGTATTACTATATAAAACATCAAATACTTATTTCTGATGATAAAATAGAAGAAATAAACAATCTGTGATTGAATAGAGTAATGAATGTGGTAAATATGCCCAGCTATGAAGCCTTATGTGTTTGCCATCCTGAAAAATTTCTGTCCGGAGCTATATCTCCTCAACCGAATGACCTAACCGGGTCGTCGAGCGCTCATTTGTTACCTAGCAAGGAGCTCTATTGACACAGAGCAAAAAAACCTCAACTTTCAATGTCAACAATAGGTATTTCTGGGTTTTTGTCAGATTTCATATCCGTCCGGACCCATATCTCATGAACCGCTGGACCAAAATTGGTCCGCAGGTAGATCTTTGGATAGGAAATGGTTGACTCCAACAGGTCGAGACAGTCAAACTCTGCTGAGATCTTTAGGATCCAAACGAGGATGTATCTTGATCTCTTCATCACCCGATCGTTAGAAAATTTCACAGTTGTCCGGCGAGAGACACCGCCAGAAAAGTACTCCAGAAAATATTCATCGCTCTGCATACATTTGTAGTGGTACATTATCGAATCTAGTCATAGAAGAAGTGAATATAGGTTGAAATTGGCTCGACGATGATTGCAGAGTATAATAGGTACGAAAGAAAAAATTAAAAAAAAATTATAATTAAAAAAAATAGGAAAAGCAAAAAAAAAATGAATAAAGTTTGGTTCGAATAAAGTCTCTGTCGAACTGAATGTCCTGAAAGTTCTCCAATACTGATTGCTGATCATGAAAACCTAAGACTCTGATAGAATAAGCTGGTCGATGGGATAAATGTGACCAGAACTCACATCGATACTTATCTCTGATGTTGAAAATCCAACACTCCGAGTCAATAAACTGATCAACGGGTGAATATGGCTGAAAACTAAACGCTCACAATAAAAATAATAATAATAATAATAGAATACTGCATATTATTCGTAAAATTTCCCTCACGATTATTGATTTGTCTGATCGCTATGAACCAAATGACGTGAACACTTATAAACCTTTTCCGTTGAATACGAAAGTGAGTGGGGAGTGCCTCATGCAAGAACACATAGCTATAAGTGTAGCGTTCTTGTTACACTGCCTGAGGATGATTTTTGAGTTATGATTTTTTTCTCGACCAAAAAAGGACCATTTTTAAAAATCTGAAAAAATCCACAAAAATCGTAAGATTAACGTAGAACAGTTTTCTGATTGCGGAAATGTGGGTTGAATTTTTCTTATATTTTTTTACCCGATCAAACCTTTTTTCCTGTTAAGAACACACTAAAACCGGGACTTTTATCCACCCATAGATACATCTATACTATTCTTGAACTGAAAGAATGAAAAAAAATTATAACGATTTCTCTAAAAATTGTGTTTCATATCATTTCATGCCTCCTAAATCGCGTCCCTATCGACAGCGGATTAACAAAAAAATCGATTTTTTTTTATCAGTAAAAAAAATATAAGAGAAATTCGGCCCACATTAGTTTCCGAGATTGGAAAACTGTTCTACGTTATAATCATACGATTCTTTGTGAATTTTTTCAGATTTTTAAAAATGGTCCTTTTTTTGGTCGAAAAAAAATCATAACTCAAAAAGGGAATTTTTAAAAAATCTGAAAAAATTCATAAAAATGTTTTAGAGCAAGGACAACAAGAAAATAAATTAAGAAGCAAATCAAAAAAGTTGCGGTCTGGAGCCTAGGTGAATTCACGTGGACAGCCCCATATATCTCTCTATATAATAATAAATATAATAATAACTAAACAAATGTACTACCTAATATATATATAGGACCCATGCGGGAGAAGGTTAAGACAACCTCGCATACCAATATCTCTTTGTACAACTTTCTAGTTTGAGGTTAAAGTGCCGATATTTGGGTCCAAATTGGTAAAGTTGAGCCGTGCATACTCGTTTTAAGTTACAGATTAACCATCAAACACAGGGCTTCATTGAAATCTATCGAGATCGCATGCACGTATACTTCCTCACAGTAATATCCATATTTCTAACAATCTTTATATGTATAACGCACTCACCTGCATATCTAGTTATCCCAAGGTCTCTATAATTAATTTATAATTCGCTGGATCACGTATGTTGTTAAACACGAACTTCCTATAATGTTAGTCAACACGTGTCTTGATCACTAGCGGTGTGGATCGTTTAATAACAAT
Source organism: Euura lappo (assembly GCA_018257835.1). Lineage (NCBI taxonomy): Eukaryota > Metazoa > Arthropoda > Insecta > Hymenoptera > Tenthredinidae > Euura > Euura lappo. Next base: position 15,721 of record JAEUYN010000723.1, read on the forward strand.
CCGCAGCCATGATGCTAATCGCTACCCTACTCGGTCACAACCTGGATCGAGCTCGATATATCGATTCGGGGCCGCGCGATATTCAAAACTCAGGACCTCGTCTCTACACCGCATGCGCATTTTATGCGCTTTTCAACCACATTCGCTCAGCGCCTGATGGCACATTGAAAAAGCACTCAAAAGGCGCCTCGTGAAATGCTTGTTTTCACGATGCATTTGAAATAGTACGAGGAATGCGCATTTGAGGCACTAGCGTGCTACCTGGGCATGAAGAAGTGGCCGCGGCCATGTTGGATCGTTTCGCCAACCTTCGTCTCGCGGTCCTGCGTTTCACGAACCGTCGTTCCTTGTTCAGCGCTATGACAGCTGAGCGGGAATTCAAACGAAAATAATTCGGAATAATAATAGTTATAACAAATGTAAGAAATGTATGAGTTGTAAAAATTTGTAAATTAGTCTTATTGTAAGTAGTAATGTATTAGATGAAGTTATGGAGACGGAAACCATGTAACCCCGAAGGGAACATTAAATAAACATACACAAACATACATAAACATACATAAACATACATAATAGTTATAGCAATGCATTGTTATTATTATTATTATTATTATTATTATTATTGTTAGCGCAGTATCGGGTGGATGCAGGATATGGATGAAAGCGGGATAATAACTCGAGATGTTTTAGATCCAATTCGATATGTGTATTTGAATAAGCGTTACGTCGTCAACAATTTTGGTAGATGGGTGATCAAGTATAACCATCAGCGGAAGTGAGAGTATCGGAGAAAGTGCCCAAGCGAGAGGCGCTTGGGTCGATCGATAATCGATATATACAACAAGATGTCCGCCGCGCCTGTGCAAGTGTTGGGGCGCGAAGGATTGAATCCGTAGGAACTGCAAGTTCCAACAATTATTATTATTATTATTATTATTATCATTATAATTACAATTTCCGAAATAATAATAATAACAATTATTAATATTGTTATTATCATTGCAAAAAATGTACTTGAAAGTGGTGAAATTTGTAAATGGAAATGAAAACGTATGCGCCATTTTTTTTTCTACACGGAGAAAAGATTATATCAACCACTACCACAAAAATATAATGAATAGTCCCATACCGTATAGGAGGATTGACTTTTGTCGGAAATGTGATAATTATTGATATATACTGTATTAAAAGGATCCCCCAACGTCACATAATATACACAAAGTAATATGTTATAATGGCTATCAAAATGTATTAGACGGTATCATTGAAAATATAGTAGCGTTCTGAACCAGTGGTATAATACCCATTGCCATACTATTGTGTAACGTCAGTCAGTCGGTGTAAGAGTCGACAGCTACTAATATGATGCTGTTCCGCATCAGCCGCATAGTACCCATTGGCATACTATTTTGTAACGTCAGTTAGCCGCATGGTATTCATTGACATACTGTACAATAGCTATAATTATACTCTTCCGATGTGACAGCAAGCCAAAATGAGGATTCTTGATATGTGCAAATGAAGACTAGTGCTATACAGGCTTATACATACTGTGAGTCAGTATAGTTGTCTCTTAAAGTATCCTCGTAGTGACTGTGACTGAGTATAGCTCTCTTACATCGTTACTCGTGTAATAGGTATTATGGAATTAGGTAAATACGACAAGCCTTGTGTTACGGGTTAATAAGGTTTTTTATTCAGCATTGGGGTAACAAATCACTCTCACTGGTATAATATGGTTTGGTTGACAAACAATGGTTGGATTGACTTAATACAATATTCAGACAGGGATTTCACATCGATAATTGAGCCGTTCGCTGTAACAACAACTCAAGTCGACTCAAGTGATTTCTTGAGAGACGCTTATCTCGGTGTTCCAGACACTATTAGCTATATTCCCTGTAAATTTGTGATGTTTCTGTCGAATCTTCAATCGCCTATTTTCGGCCAAAACTGAAGTCGACTTAAGTTGTTGTTGCAGCGAACGGCTCAATTTAGCAATGTATAATGTAACCGTTTGATTATACAGGAACCAATTACTTGAACACCCACTTTTCTGCAACTGCACAGTCTAAACAATCGCGATTTCTACGACAGACGTAAGAGACGTCTTCACGTTCCTCTGTCCAACGGATAACTTTCGAAGGCATAGACCAATTACCTATGGCTGAATCGTATGGTACATTAGTGGGGGGCTGGAACTCAGCAGTATGAGAACGAACCTCATACTGTATAGAAGTAGCTCCCACGTGTTATACAGTCGGGCTTCTCAATAGTAGCGCTCACGGGGCTGTAGGGGTCGGAATTTCCGAGAAATGAGGTACCCCCACTCTCTACCGACAAGCTCGCTCGCTAGAAACGTAAGCGGGTCTCTCAATAAGAGCGTTCCCAGTCTCCTCGATTTATCCCGTCACATTGTCGTATAGCTCGTGAAGTTTGTTCACGCTCTTATTGAGAACCCTGGAAACGAATCCGGTGGAACTCGAAACGAGCCAGGTAGTGGGGGTACGGCTCGATCACGGTTGAGGGGAAGCGCTACTATTGAGAACCCTCTTATTGAGAAGCCCGACTGTACAATCATTCTTCAATAAAATAAAAATAGTTTGAATCTGTATGACTTTAATTCTTAGCGGCGTCTGCTGTTCGCTGCCATGTCGATTATGAGGGTGAAAACTCGACAGTATGAGAATGATTATCATACTTTATAGAAGTCGCTACAACGTGTTGTATAGCTGTTTTTCGACAATATGTAGACACTTGAAATCTGTAAGATATCACGTGGTGTCATACCCGAGTATCATTGATTACCACGCGGCTTATAACATATTAAATAACTTTGGCACTATACGATATACTGCAGAAGCAAATGTATCCTATATCAAGTATAACAAGTAATGTATTTCTCCGTATTATACATGATATTATAAATATCTCACACGTAACTATGAAGAATAAAAGAACGTTTTATACACGACAGTATGGAGTCCTAATACTGCGTATAATAATCTTTAAGGTTCTCATCCAACAATAATTATTAATACATCTGCAGTGGAAAATATATTCGTATACTTTCCATCCAAATCTCCTATTGCTAATATTGAAATATGCGTTTCCCATACTTGTGGTAAATATTCCTATACCCATTGAAGTTTGATTCGTATATTCTTATTACCAGTGAACATGTGTATTGCACCAAAGCTCGAACTCCGATATAAGTCGATCCTATTATACAACTTATGAGTTATGACAGTGATTGTCATAATCTTTTCTCCGTGTACCAACACTCTAAAATCCTGTGAAACGCACAGAATAATCAAAATTTCGGATGTTTTGAGACATTTTCAAGTTTCATCATAAACTAGCCCGTTTTAGCCAAAAAGCTCATCGCTTTTTTGCGTAAGGCACGATCGTACAGTGCTAGTTTGTTTTTTAATAGTGTTCAAAATCCCCCAAGAATTTCAAAATTTTGATTCGAAGCCAATAGACCGTATTCCAAGGACGGCTCTCGTAACTTCAAAATTGACGAAGCTAGCGACTGCGGTTTTTAAACCGCAAGTCGGATCGAGTCTACAATGAAATTTGCATATCTTCGGAGTAAAAAAAGTAACCTCCGCCAATTTCATCAAAATCGGTTCAGCGGTCTGGCTGATAGCGTGTTTACAAGCAACTTCAACGATTTGACATCGAGACGCAGGTGCCGGAAAAATTATCGAAAATTCTCAAAATTTTTATTCGTGATCAGGAGGCTGTATTCCAAAGCTCGTTGTTGTATGTTAAAAATTGACAAAGTTAGCAATCGCCATTTTTGAACCGGAAGTCGCATTGGGTACACAAGACAATTTTGACATCTGCAGGGTGAAAACAGTATCCGATACAAATTTCATCATAATCAGCTCAGCGGTTTGGCAGATAGCGTGTTTACAAGCAACTGCAATGATTTGACACCGAGAAGCAGGTGCCGGAAAAATCCTAAAAAATTCTCAAAATTTTGGTTCGTGATCAGGAGGCTGTATTCCAAAGCTCGCTATTGTACGTTCGAAATTGACAAAGTTAGCAATCGCCATTTTTGAACCGGAAGTCGCATCGGGTACACAAAGAAATTCTGACATCTTCAGGGCAAAAGAAGTATCCTCTGCAAATTTCATCAGAATCGGTTTAGCGGTGTGGCAGATAGCGGGTTTACAAGCAACTTCAACGATTTGACACTGAGACGCAGGTGCCGGAAAAATCCTCGAAAATTCTCAAAACTTTGATTCGAGATCACGAGGCTGTATTCCAAAGCTCGCTTTTGTATCTTCTAAATTGACAAAGTTAGCAAACGCCATTTCTGAACCGGAAGTCGGATCGGGTACACAACGAAATTCTGACATCTTCAGGGTAAAAGAAGTATCCTCTGCAAATTTCATCAGGATCGGTTCAGCAGTTTGGATGATAGCGGGTTTACAAGAAATGGGGGGGTCACATACACCACTCTTGAAAATGCTCGAAAACGACTACCCGGGTGCCAAAACGTGCTCCCTACATGATTCCAGAACTTTTACTCGATCCGACGTTTTTTGCGATGGCGAATGTATAAGGCACTCCGTTTTCTACGATCGTGCCTAAAAAACTAGACAAAGCAGAGGTATAGAGTCGTATACGCCATTTATTATTCAATTATTTTTATCTTGAAAATGTTGTGAAAATCGGAATTTCAATTTTTTTCATACCAAAAATAATAAAATAATAATCACAATTATTATTATGACAATGATTATTATTATTATAAATAATTATTATTATCATTGAAAAAAAAATTACTCGAAAGTGGTGAAATTTATAAATGAAACTGAAAACGTATGCGCCATTTTTTTTTCTTTTTCTACAAAAACTCTAAAATCCTGTGAAACGCATAAAAAAGTCTGATTTCAGAGTTCTTTATGTTAAATTTTCAAAATTCAAAAACAAAAAAAAAACATTGACAGGGCAACGGTATAAAGTCGTATAGTCGTATAGTCGTAGTACGCCATTTTTTTCACAAATACTCTTGTCCTGTGCAACGCATAGAAGAATTGAAATTCCGATTTTCACAACATTTTCAAGATAAAAAAAAAATAAAAATAAAGGGTGTATACGACTTTACACCTCTGCCTTGTCTAATTTTTTTATGCTGAAACTTGTAAATGTCTCAAAACATCCGAAATTTTGATTATTCTGTGCGTTTCACAGGATTTTAGAGTGTTGGTAGAAAAAAAAATGGCGCATACGTTTTCATTTCCATTTACAAATTTCACCACTTTCGAGTACATTTTTTGCAATGATAATAATAATAATAATAATTGTTATTATTATTATTTCGGAAATTGTAATTATAATGATAATAATAACAACAACAACAACAACTACAACAACAATAATGCATTGCTATAACTATTATGTATGTTTATGTATGTTTATGTATGCTTGTGTATATTTATTTAATGTTCCCCTCGGGGTTACATGGTTTCCGTCTCCATAACTTCATCTAATACATTACTACTTACAATACGACTAATTTACTAATTTTTACAACTTATACATATCTTACATTTGTTATAACTATTATTATTCCGAATTATTTCCGTTTGAATTCCCGCTCAGCTGTCATAGCGCTGAACAAGGAATGACGGTTCGTGAAACGCAGGACCGCGAGACGAAGGTTGGCGAAACGATCCAACATGGCCGCGGCCACTTCTTCATGCCGACAATTTCAGTCTTTTTTTGGAAACAATTCTGAGGCTTCATCGTCTAAGGAACCCATTAAGGAGGCTCTAGCACAAAGCACCGATTTGTGTGGGGGCTTACGCGAGGGCCTCTATTTTTACAGAACACCGCAAGTTTGTCATAACACAGTTGCTTCCGATAAAATTATTGTTAATTCTATGAATACATTATTAATTTCGCGCCACTGAATAAAAACCGTGAAAGAAGAATAATTTTACGGTACGATACTGCATACATAAGTATGGCAACACCGCGATTCTCTATCTCACTTTCTCCAGTGCTAGACGGATGGAGGTTCAATTCTCGCGCAGGCGCTCTGCCATCATATTTCGGTCTCGCTGCCGAATTTCTACGTGGTTCCATAACCTCTCTAAATTTCAAATTTTTCGAGACTTTGACATCGAATATCTCATAATATGAGTCGGTGACCCCATACTGTATTATTGTATTTGCAATCCTCGCGATCTAATAAACATTACTATAGTTTTTCGTAAACATCTGTGTAGTAAATGTAGAGATATCAATTGGCCCATGTCTTTCGAGAGGGATCCTGCCATAAGGCCCATGTTAAAAATTCCAATTTTGTTCACGCATACGGTGACCTCTTGAACGTAAACACAAGAGACCGGTCGAGCCCGTGATCTCTGCCTAAACTCGCCAGTTAACGAGTGATCCTCGTCGAACTCACTCATGCGTAATCCGCAAGAAATCGCAGAAAGATAGTAAATGTAACACTTGAACACGCTTCAAGTAAACCTCTGTAATTAAGTGAATAAATTATATTTGTTAAACAAGAAAAGAAAAAAAACTGTGCTTCATTGACTTTGACATTCTAAACCCTATTCCGCACTTATGTTGCCTATCAGCGAGATGCGTCAACATAAAAATGGTCCTTCGAGCCGGATTCAGTGACGAGGAAAGTGAACACAGTGATTAACTATCTCAAGTTGAACTAACAATCGTGTGAATTGATAAACTGGACAATTAAACAAGTGAATTACCAAGGTACAATTTCATTTTCAAACTCCCTCGAACACGAGACCAAAGAATTCCTGTTGCTAGGCCGCAATCGACCTGTGTTTGTGAATCTGTGGACACCACACGCACTCTCACGTGTACTCACACGCATGTGTATACACTGTACGAGCACATACCTATAAGCTACGCACACAGATCCACTGTGTAGGCGCGTCAACAATGGACAGCCTTCTTGCAAAGCAACGGACAAACATTCGGTCTATCAACAGAACTATTGAAAACTTTCGCAAAATTGGGAAAGATAACGTTACACTAGCCATAACAAGAAATCGACAAAAAATATTGGACGATCATTGGAAAACAGTACAAGCTGTTGATGCGCAATTAGACTCCAGTGTCGCAGCCGAAGTCAAACTCAAGGAACCGTACTTCATTATTAATGAATTCTCTGATGCTGAGGAGGCCTACTTCACCGCTTCAGATTATCTCGCTGGCTGGGCTGCTGACTTCGTCGACGAACCTTCTATGCTCAATGCAACCATCGCCGAGCTTGCACCAGATGGTACGTCACAAGCACGCCTTCCAAACATCGATCTACCACGATTTTCCGGAACATCAACTGAATGGTATAGTTTTCGAGATTTATTTAAGTCACTCATCGAGAGAAACAAGTCTATCCGTGATGTTCAGAGACTTCATTATCTAAAGTCAAGTCTCTCCGGCGAGGCGAAAGATTTGGTTTCCACTCTAGAAATTACCGATGCTAATTACAAAGTCGCATGGGAACTGCTCAATAAACGATTTGATAATAAGCGAGTTATAGTTTTAGAGCATCTGACTGCAATATTGAATATCCCTTCAAGCACACAGGGTACCGCGTCAGAGCTTAAAACTGTCCGCGACTCAGTTTCTCGAGCTATTAATGCGCTGACAGCTCTTCAGCGTAAAACCGACAATTGGGATGATTTATTAGTCGCGATCGTTCTCAACAAACTCGACAATAAAACCCGAAAAAGTTGGGAGCTTGAGCAAAAATCTACGACCGAGCTGACACCTTATTTAGCTTCGGACACCTTTCTCGGTGAGCAAATACGCGCTATTGAAGCTTATTCAAATTCTCCAAATACCAATAATAAAGGCTCCACCTCAAAATCAACAAACGCGACGAATAAGTCAAGTAATTCAAAAACTGTCCGATCGCATGCGACTGTAGCTGCGCCGAAAACTTGCGATCACTGTTCTGGCGATCACGCAATCACACGGTGTGATAAATTCAAGTCGCAACCAATTGAACAGCGTCTAGCTACCGCTCGGCAATTAAAAAGCTGTTTTAATTGTTTAAAAAAGGGACACATACCCGCTAATTGCCCAAGCGATCGAACATGTTTCATTTGCTCTCGAAAGCATAATACATTATTGCACGCTGAAAACGCTGCTCTTTATACCAAGCCGCAGCCGACTCCACATTCTACTCCTGAAGTAAACACATCGACAGCTATCGCACAACCTTCAGTTGTTAACTCACATCATACGATCGACTCTTTCTGTACACGAAAGCCGATTCTGCTAGCAACTGCGATTGTTACACTAAAAGCCACAAATGGGCGTTCCTTTGCAGTGAGAGCATTACTTGATCAAGGCTCAGATTCGTCTTTCGTAAGCGAGTCGATCGTTCAGTTATTAAGAGCGAAACGCAATAGAATCTCTGCTTCCGTGGAAGCCGTAGGAGGTACTAATATTAACCAAGTGCGATCATATGTTTTTCTTGCAGTGTCGCCTTTCAAGGACTCAAAACCAGTGATAAACTTTGACGCACTAGTTCATGAGAAAATAAGCTCGTATCAAAATCGAAGTGATACTTTGACGAATTATGCACACTTGCAAAATTTATCACTGGCTGATCCAGATTTATCTAGCAACGAACCGATCGATCTATTGATAGGTGCTGATATTTATGGGTCTCTTCTGCTACCAGGGCTCAAGCAAGGGCCACCTGGCAGCCCTACAGCTCAATTAACTATATTTGGCTGGGTCATTTTTGGACCCACGCAACCAAGTCATATCTCTCAGACATCTATTGTCGTCCATCATACTAATTCACTAATTCATCTTCACGATGAACTGCGGTGTTTCTGGGAAACCGAAGAACCTCCCAGTGCACCTCAAATAAGCGAAGAAGACACTCTTTGCAGCGAACATTTCAATAAAACGCACACCGTAGCCCCTGACGGCAGATACGTGGTACGACTACCTTTCAAAACAGAGCTTCCAGCAATTGGCCACTCATATCGCAATGCGACCAAATGTTTTTTCTCGCTAGAAAAAAGGTTAGAGAAAAATCCTCAACTTGCCGAACAATATAAGGAATTCATACACGAATATGAGGAACTTTCTCATATGGCCGTAGCTCAAAATACGAACGACTCTCCGCGAGTATATTATCTTTCGCACCACCCAGTCATTAGAGACGACAGTTTGACCACACGTCTACGCGTAGTATTTAATGCGTCCAGCGTCACTTCCAACGGCTGTTCGTTAAATTCACAGCTAATGACCGGACCGAAATTACAACCTGATCTTCTCTCAATCACGATTGCCTGGCGCATGGATAAAATCGTGTTTACTGCTGACATCGAAAAAATGTACAGACAGATATGGTTACCCACACAGCACTTTATATTTCAGAAATATTTCAGGTATGATTCATCTGAAACATGTTATATTTCATTGAAATGTTTCGGAAACATTTCAGAAATGTGTAAATGTCCGCGATATAACCAACTTTACACTTCTGACACATTTCTGAAATATTTCTTGAATATTTCATAAATATCTCAGTAACATATCCGAAATCTTTCTGCCATGTATCCCGGTTATACTTCAGTTATATGCCTGAAATATTTCTTTGATCTTTTCCACTGTTTCTGACACATTTCTGAAATGTTTCCACACATATTTCAGACATGTTTCTAACATATTTCTGAAATATTTTCGGACATCTTTCAGACATGTTTCTGATATGTATCGACAACGTAACATTCCTAAATGTCGATAACATAACAATTCTATGTTTCAGCGATATGATATGATACTCACATTTGTCGACGACATTGCATTAGTACCGAGGATATAAAAAAATATTCTGTTTGAATTATTATTCTGTTTTTTTTTTTTAATTTGAATTCTCTGACGGTTTTTCCGTAGAATCCAATATAAAACAAAACTGATCGTGAGTATAACCCACGATGAGATATAGCGATCAACTTCGATCGCATAAGAAGCTACCCAACACTGCCCAACAGTCGCCTACCTATTATAACACCGGGCACATTTCACTTGCGAGAATAGTGCGCCGCTATGTGGCGATACTTCGAACTTGTTGTTACGTAACAGATATGTATCAGATACATGAATGAGACATCACAATGTTATGTAGACTTAGAATCAATCGACATATTTCCGTAACACTTCAGAAATAGTGACGATGTTATATTGCATCCGAAATGTTACAGAAACATTGCGAAAATTATGAAAATGTGCGTTCCAACAGACATATTTCCGCAACGTTTCAGAAATATAAAAAATGTAATATCGCATCTGTAATGTTTCGGAAAAATGGCAAAAATCATGAAAATGTGTGTTCCAATCGACATATTTCAGCAACGTTCCAGCAACATACAAAACGTTATGTCGCATCCGAAATATTGCGGAAATATTGCAAAAATTATGGAAATGTGCGTTTCAACCGACATATTTCCACAACGTTTCAGTAACATGAAAAATGTTATATGGCTATTGACATCTGTCAGGAACGTTTCTGAAATAATGAAAATGTTATGTTACATCTGGAATATTGCGGAAACATTTCGGTAATGTTGAAAATGTTATATTGCTGTTGACATCTATCAGCAACGTTTCAGAAATATTCTCAAGTTATGTTATGAATCTGAAACATTGAAACATTTCGAAATATTTCTGAAATATAACGTGCCGTGTGGGGATTCACGCGATACAGATTATCAACGAATCATTTGGCGCGACAATCCACAAGAAGAGCTGACTGTGTTTCAGCTTCGTACCCTGACGTACGGCATGGCATGTGCCCCTTACCTGGCGATCCGCGTTCTAATGCAGTTAGCAGAAGATGGGCAGGAACGCTTTCCTCTCGCCTCACCTATTCTCGCAAAACGTTTCTACGTAGACGACGCATTATTTGGTGCAGACAGCGTGTCTGAGGCGTTAGAACTCAAATCCGAATTGATAGCGCTATTGGCTACCGCCGGTCTTCGTTTACGGAAATGGGCTACAAACGTCCCGTCTCTTCTCGAAAATTCGTCCGACTCAAAACATGAACTTGCGTTTGATAGTTCCAAGGATACCAACGCTAGTGTCAAGGTTTTAGGTCTCCGCTGGCAACCTACTTCGGATTCATTTCAATTTAAAGTAAACCTTTCAATTCCTGAACGAGTCACTAAGCGATTGATTCTTTCTGTCATTGCACGTCTTTACGATCCATTCGGATGGCTTAGTCCAGTTATCATTACTGCTAAAATCATGATCCAAGAATTATGGTTAAGACAATTAGACTGGGACGAGCCAGCTCCCGACGATTTATCGAATCAATGGATCTCATTCTGTGCACAACTTCCTCTTTTGTGTCAAATCTCAATACCAAGGTGGACAGGATCGTCTCCCCACCACTCTACATACGAACTACACGGGTTCTCTGATGCGTCGTCTCGCGCCTACGCAGCAGTTGTATATCTGCACGTCTTGAACCCCAATAGCGACGTACAAGTTACGCTACTAATAGCAAAAAGTAAGGTTGCTCCGTTAAAACAATTGACCATACCTAAACTCGAATTATGCGCGGCTACTTTACTAGCAAAACTGTTCAAAGTGACTCAGAGCATGCTTCAAATCGCGTGCCTTGAAATACACGCGTGGACCGACTCTCAAATAGTGCTCGATTGGATTTCAGCTCACCCTTCTCGCTGGCCAACCTATATTGCCAATAGAGTCGTTGAAATTAATCATCGGGCACCCACTGCTCGTTGGCATCATATTCGCTCAGCGAACAACCCTGCAGACAGCGCGTCGCGTGGCATAAGTCCTTCTGAACTTATCTCACACCCGTTATGGTGGACTGGTCCGCCAGTCGATCTTTATGATAAAACTTCGTGGAAGCCAACAAAAAATACTGTGCAACCCGAAGACGAGTCCTCTCCCACGACTGCTGTGCTAGCTCAGCTCACGGCAGTAGACAAACCCGAATTCGAACTGCTTGACAGATTTTCGTCATGGCCAAAAATACTACGCGTGACTGCTTATTTATTACGTTTCATTGCTCACGTCCGAAAAATCGAAGCTCATGCCTCTCTTGCTCTCACAAGCAGTGAGATAGATAAAGCGCGCCGAATGTGGCTTCTCTTGTCACAACAACGCGCGTTTCATGAAGAGATCAAATGCCTTAAGCAGAACAAGGTTATACCAAAACAAAGCCCTTTATACCGCTTATCACCGCGCCTCGACACGGACGGGTTATTACGGCTTGGCGGCCGGCTACGTCATTCATATTTGAAATACGATGAGCGACATCCTTATATCTTACCAAATGATCGAGTAAGTAAACTCATCATTGAACAAGCACATCTTCGCGCACTACACGGAGGTGCACAGCTCACTTTATCCATTTTGCGACAGACATACTGGATAATTAGCGCGCGAAAAACCGTTAATCGTCAAATAGATCAATGCGTAACCTGCGTAAGAAGTAGAGGCTCAACCGCCACCCAAAAAATGGGTGACCTCCCTGAAGTGCGCTCCACTCCCTCACGTCCGTTCTCACACGTTGGAGTGGATTATGCCGGTCCAGTGCTCGTGCGATCTTCAAAGGGAAGAGGTCAAAAATCACATAAGGCATACATTGCATTATTTGTGTGCCTATCAGTACGCTCCATCCACCTCGAATTAGTCAACGACTATTCATCGGACTCATTCCTTGCTGCGTTTCACCGCTTTACCTCCCGACGCGGAACTCCAATTGCAATGTACAGCGACAATGGAACGACCTTCCAAGGTGCTGAAAAGGAGCTTCGCATAGCGCTCCAGCAAATTCAAAGCGATATCGAATTATTAAATGATCTTGTAATCCAGGGCGTCACCTGGCATTTTATTCCTCCCTCTGCACCCCACTTTGGAGGTCTTTGGGAGGCTGGAGTGAAAATGACCAAATATCACCTTAAGCGCGTCTTAGGGACTCACACTCTAACTTTCGAAGAATTCAGCACTCTCTTAACTCGCGTTGAAGCGTGCCTGAACTCCAGGCCTATAGGCCAGTTGACAGCTGATCCTGACGATTATGCTCCGTTAACACCAGGACACTTTCTCATAGGTGCTCCTCTTACCGCAATACCGGAACCCTCTGTTCTCGATATCAATGAGAATCGGTTGTCTCGTTGGCAGCTGATTCAGAGAATGACCGAACACTTTTGGCGTCGATGGACGAAAGAGTATTTACACACGCTCCAACAGCGCAATAAATGGGCTGCCTCTCAGCCAAATTTAAAGGTCAATGACCTCGTACTAATTAAACACGATAATCTGCCGCCAACGAGATGGCTGATTGCTCGAGTTGTAGAGGTCTACCCAGGTTCAGATGGACTAATACGCGTTGTGAAGGTAAAAACTGCGAATTCTGTACTTACGCGACCAATACACCACCTATGTAAGCTGCCGGTAGACACTAAAGAACTAAGCGACACTGCAAGAGCTTAGAATTAAGACACCTGCGAGTGTCAACAAACAAAAAAAAAAAATGTGTAATGTATCTTAGTCATAATCATAGTTAACGTACATTAACATTAATCATAATTAACGTATCAATGTAATTTGCTAAAGATAGCAAGGCGGCCGGTATGTTCACGCATACGGTGACCTCTTGAACGTAAACACAAGAGACCGGTCGAGCCCGTGATCTCTGCCTAAACTCGCCAGTTAACGAGTGATCCTCGTCGAACTCACTCATGCGTAATCCGCAAGAAATCGCAGAAAGATAGTAAATGTAACACTTGAACACGCTTCAAGTAAACCTCTGTAATTAAGTGAATAAATTATATTTGTTAAACAAGAAAAGAAAAAAAACTGTGCTTCATTGACTTTGACATTCTAAACCCTATTCCGCACTTATGTTGCCTATCAGCGAGATGCGTCAACAAATTTCAACTATTATTATCTTGCGTATTTAGTCGGTGACCCGGTCTGAAATCTCGCATACGTGAGAATGGGTGCTTGATTTATAATATACTGAAAATTTATTTTTTTCTGTGCATGACCCGTTCGTGCTAGAGCCTCCTTAAACACCCCCCCGTTCATATTAGGCTTCATTATTTTTTAAATACGGAAACGGCTGACTGGAGCATGCTTTTAACAATTGCTCATGTTTGATACGCACGCACGCACGCATGCACACACACACACACACACACACACACGCCAAACATGGACAATTGTTAATAACAATTGAAAAATGTTTCCTACAAAAGATGTTGGGTTTGACCTAACGAATTTATTGTTGAACAAAATAAGTCATGTTCCCATTTAAAAAAAACATGTTTGTCATTTTTACGCTGCCAATTGTGATTAAAAAAAATTGAAATAATTTTTTTTTAACGTCCCCCTCCGAACCCTAAAAGTTTAATATCACTTATTACTCGATCCGGGCAGTACTTTCCGAGATAAATCAGGTGGAAGATTAAAATGGGACACCCAGTAGAAAATCGTGGAAATTCTTAATATTTTACGAAACCAAACGAAATTAATTTTCAAGTTTTTTTTAATCTAAATTTTCTTACTTCTTCGTAGTTTTACGTAGAAATTTTGTAGTAGCGCGTAATTTTTCGTAGAATTTCGTATTTTTGCATACGAATTTTCACGAAAGACTACGGTTTCCTACGATTTTCTCTAATTTTCTACGAAAAAGTACGATCTCCCACGAAAAAATACGATTTTCTACGGATTACTATGGATTACTTTTCTACGGATTACTTGCTACAACATAGCCCAGAGCCCTATTATGTTTGCTCAATGTAAAATATACATTGTACGGATAATTTAAATTATTGTGCTAAATGAAAATGACGAGACACTTTGCCTTACTTTGAAAAATTATTTTCATACAAATGCGCATAAATTACTCATCAAAAATACCTACACAGCACACAATTCGGTAACGTGTCAAAAATAAATTGGAAATATGTTGCAATAATTTATTGCCGGCGAACAAAAAAAAGAGAGCGGCTGAAAGATTTTACCATACTTTTGTGATATCTTGAACTGTGTTTAGTAAAATTTTCAAGTGAACCGAGTAGACCTTAAGACAATTCCTTCAATCGAATCTCACGGAAAATCAGAGATCAATCAGGGTCTAAAACTCCGGAAAACTCATCGCAAGATACCGAGGAACGAGATTCTAGACGAGCGTCAAATACGCCGACCCCCGGCCGAAACCTGTCCCGCTTCACATGGAATACCCTATATCACCATTTTTACATGGAATGGAAGCGGACCTGGCGAGAATTATATTCTACGATTCCTCGTGAGCAAAGTGATCCGTATTTTTTACCAGCAGACTGCTCCCAATATATGTACAAAACTGTAGGCATATTGTGATTGAGTCTCGCGGTCATAATATCATGCGGAATAATGATTACTGCTTTTGTTCATTTAATAGTGTTCGAACTGAGGGCTAGGCGCTAAAAAAATATCGATCCAATACTCTCTTTTGTAACCTATAATCGACTACAAATTGTACTCGCCTGTTGTGCATGCCTTGGAGTATATTACTATTCAACGTTGTCAAAAGAAACTTCGTGCGATACACGCGGGGCGCAGAATACGAACTCTCGAAAAGAACTGCAAGGACTCAGATGAAGCTTTGAATAGAGGTGCACAATAACTTTCTAAAAAAGATCAATGCACGTAAAGATAATTACAAAATCGCATTACTTATAATGAACACCTATCTTACGTCAATCATGCTCACAAGTATTCGTGGAGAATCTCATTCTATCCTCCTGTTTGAATGCTTATCTAAACCCTTTCAAATGTTATTTCAGAGTTTCGCCTGTGTATTGCGCTTTTGTTAAAAATTCCATCAGTTTTGAAGCCATACGGAATTTCGCATTCACAAATGAAGTTGATGAATAGACTACTTGGAAACAAATCAACTTTCTATCCTCGGTACCTATTCAGGAGTCAAATGAAAGAAGAGCCTGTTTTCAGTTTCCACGGGTGGCGAACCCTTCAGTAACTAAACGCGCAGTCTGCATACACTTTTCCCGAAGATGGTTCCGTGTACCATAATTGATACATATGCTCATGCGGTACGGTTAAATCGTGATACTGAAATACGACTATAAAAAGAGACAGACTCACCCCTTTTTCAGAGCTAATCGACATAAAAGCGTCGATTCAGGTCGGACAGCACCCAAACTAACATCGCTTTGATATGAGTACAGATTGGTATACAGAATACAGGCTTAGGTAGGAGCTGAAGCTAATACTGCTAATAGGTGTCGAGTCACGCTTGTATATTATTTGGTTGCTTTCAGGGTGCCAGGAACGAGGCCCTCCGAGCCAAACAGAAAGGATCAGGATCGAGACCCAGCCAGTGACTCCGGCCACACTGAGAGGAGTCATTGGAAAAGACTTCTTGACCGTTGTTGTGGGTGCTGCAAGTGCAAGTATAACTGCCGCGATCACGGGAAAAGCATGAGGTGCTTGGCCTGCCAGAGGGGCCTCAAGCCCCACATAAACAGACCCCAACCCAAGTTCCAGGAGACGACTTCGAAAGAACCCCCGGGATGTTTGTCCAAGTTGCGAACGTCGAGCAGGTACTGGGAGAAACCACTACCATTATTACCCTGAGTAACCCTAAACCAACCCTCATAAATCCGTGAAAAGGTCACACTTCCACGATGACTTGATACTGCAATCGAATCTGCATCCCTTTTTGGTAATTCATTTACTTGTCTTCATAACTTCAACCTTAGTCGCTCAAATCATTACCAGTACATCATTGAAACACGGTCTGTCGTGTTTTAAAAGGACGTTCAAACGATATTCGACTTCGAGCACTCGAATTGAATTTCAATACTTTTTTTGGGTTAAATAGATCAATCTGAAAATCATCTTCCGTACTTCAGCATTTGCAGACTGTGAGTCGAACTAAAGAATTTGCATAATTCGAAATCCTATGCAGTGTAACCCGGGAAAGAATGGTTTGGATCTAATTCGCATCTCCGGAGATCTAATTTAGATCTAAGTAGATCTAAATCTTGGAAAATCGTAGATCTACCTAGATTTACCTAAATCTCCGAGTATTTTCGTAGATCTACGTAGCTTCGAATTGATCTAATGTCATGTTTGATTGCTCATGCTTGTTAGATCTATGTATATCCACCCAGGTATCGTTAGATCTACTTGAGATCTAGGTAGATCTGCGATGAGTAGATGGAATAATCGCAGCAAAACGTTGTTGCTCATTGAAGCCAAGTATAGATCTACTCGGATCTGAGTAGTTCTGATACCGTACATATTTGGAAAAAATTTCAAGTCTCTCTGGACTGATTGGACCATAAGTATGCCAGAAACGCACGTATTTTCAGAAAGCGCCTTAGCTCAGTATCTAGTATGGTACAGGTTTGGTCATCCGAAGTTCGAGGGTTTAATTCCGATTTGTTCGATTTTCACAATTTTTTTTTCCATTTTTTTTCCTTACTCGTACCCGACTGGAAATTTAATCAGGCTAGCCTTTCGTCCGACCAGGCCCCGATCAGGTTGAAATCATGTTTGCCTCATTACGGTATAGCTGATAAGGTCCTGATCAGGTGAGCATCAGGCTTACCTCAGTGAGGCAAGCCTGTTGAACCCCTGATCGGGGCAAGCTCTGGTATTTGTTACTAAGGTGTACCTGTTGGGCCCCTGGTCCGTTTAGCCTGATAGGGCCCTTATTGAGGCGTGCCTGCTAGAACCCTGGTCAGGTTGGCCTCAGGCATCCGTTACTAATGCGTGCCTGTTGGGCCCCCGGTCAGTTTCGCCTGATACGGACCTTATTGAGGCGTGCCTGCTAGAAACCTGGTCAGGTTGGCTTCAGGCATCCGTTACTAAGGCGTGCCTGTTGGGCCCCGGTCAGTTGAGCCTGATACGGACCTTATTGAGGCGTGCCTGCTAGAACCCTGGTCAGGTTGGCTTCAGGCATCCGTTACTAAGGTGTGCCTGTTGAGCCCCCGGCCAGTTCAGCCTGATACGGGCCTCATTGAGGCGTGCCTGTTGAAACCCTGGTCAGGTCGGCCTCAGGCATATCTTACTAAGGTGTGCCTGTTGGGCCCGCAGTCAGTTCAGCCTGATACGAACATCATTTCTAGATGTCTTAGAACAGTGTCAAGTGAAACGTGTATTAGAACCGTTGTCAAGTTGACCCCAAGCATCCCTCACCGAGGTGTGTTGAACCCCTGGTCCGTTTGGTCTGATACGGCCCTTATTGAGGCGTGCCTGCTAGAACCCTGGTCAGGTTGCTAACAGGCATTCTTTATTACGCGTTTTACGCCAAGTGTAACATTCATCCATAATATACACCCATTTGTTACGCTTTCAACCCGCTGGTACCACACAGGATAATCATTTATATTATCATGCTAGAAGCTCTTATTATTAATGGGTCAAAGTTTTCCTAATATCCAATAAGTAGTTTGGCGTAATAGGTAGGGCGTGCGATTAGTAATGCGAGCGAGCGATAGGTTCTGGATCGAAACCCGGTTAGGTCAAAGTAATGCGAAGTTTTTCTGAAGTAAAATTGCGTTCTAACGTCCGTATGGGGTCGAGTATGAGTGGTTCAGCTTACTCAAAACACAAAATTTTTATTTTGTAATGATATTTTTATTGTTTAATAATGAACACACAGATTCACGAATATAATCAGGGCTTGACCAGGAAGCCTGATCAGTAAATTTAATGTGGGCCTGACTGACACCCGGATCAGGCTGCCTGATCCGTCCCTGATCGATAACCTTGACGGCGGCCGGAGCAGGGTGCCTGATCAGGCTCTTGTGGAACGCTGCGTTACAAACGAGGTCAGGGCCTGATCACTCCACCTGATGTGGGCCTGATCACTTTACCTGATGTGAGCCTGATCGGGCAGTAGGGCAAACCTGGCCAGGACCTTATCACTGCCTTAACAAAATTTCCAGTCGGGTATTCACGATTTCTCATTCTGTGATGATAATGAGTATTTTTTCATTATAGTTATGCGGTTAATCAATGTTTTTTCAATTCATTTCCGGAATTGACATTGACATAAAAATTAGATCTACATAGATCTAACCGATTTATTCCCGGGAAGTTTCCTGTCGGTTCGCATAAAGCCGGAACCGGCGAAGATTCTGTATTGATTCTACATCAAATTGCTCACCGCAAAGTGTTCTTGAATTGTGCAACTAAACACGTACAACGCTATTGATACGAGGGGCGTTCCATACCAAATCGAGCTGCCGCTGACCCCTCACAATCTTCGATTCCTCTCACACTTCAATACAGTACTCAGGGACCCGTAATGCATTTTCTTGCAAAAACCGTGGAAAAACGTGATTTTGAAGGCGACGTACATAATCGATTTTTATAAAATTTATACCATAAATTCCTTGACAAATTACGAACATTTTGAGACCAAGATGAAGGTGTAGACTTTTCGTTACCCTCTAAATCTGAATCGAGTTCGCTGAGAATCAGCGACTATTCGCTGATTTTCAGCGATAGGTATACTGATTTCTTCAGTGGTATGTACTTATCACTGATTCTCAGCGAAAAGTCGCTGATTCTCAGTGAGTTTCGCCGATTCAGATTTAGAGAGTAGGACGCTACAATCGAATGAATGTCGAGGATACGTACAAGAAAAAAAAAAAAAAAATGGCTAACCGAAGGCGCCGCAGAAAAAATATGAATTATTCATTATTGGAACAAAAACATAGAAAAATTGTAAGTATTGCAAGCAAAAATCGTCAATCTGTCATGTACACTGAAAGAAATTTTATTATACTTTTTGCTTTTCGGCGGACCAAAAAGTACAATAAAATATAGTATTTCAGGGGCAAACGAGGTAAAATCGTAAATATTCCAATAATTATAGGGCATTACACTGTTACGAAGGCTACCTTACCCTTATTTTCTTGACACCACATGAAAGAGGTGAAGCCTGGTTGCTGCGACAACCAGCCTCTACTTTTTAACTAACAGTCTCTTAGGAGATCTGATACTGTATAGACGTGCTTCAATAAACCGCATTTCTCCATATTTTCCCTCGTCCCCTCTCATTTCGTACCGACGAACCCTGGTGGTAACGGCCAAACTTTACACTGGTGTCAGAAGTGGGATTGTTTCGGTACTGAGATCGTGAGAGCCTGGGACGATTTTGAGATTTTTGGGTGATTGTGGCATACGCCAGTCATCTGAATCGTAAGAGCCTTTTCAAAGTAAAGCTTTCGACGCTTTATCATTATGGTGCGCACCCGGAGTGGGACGAAAACGTCCGAAGAAGAGTTACACGGCTCTCTGCCTGTTACACGACCCAAGCGCACACACCCTTGCGGGAAAATCTTAGGGATTTCTGGTCAGGCCCGACCTGGACCCACACCGGTTCCAGCCTCGGCGCAACAACAGCCATTAGTGCAAATTCTACAGAAACTTTGCAAGGCACGCCTCCGTGCAAACGAACGTGAACGTGAACTCCGTCAAGAAGAACACCTACAACTTCTCCAGCGGATCGAAGATAACCACCAGGAGATGCTCCGGTTGATCCGGCAGGACCTCCGACGAATGCCTGAGGAAATGCTTGATGAGATGATTCTGAGGGAAGCTGCTCGGATCCAGGAGTCCCGACGCCTTCCGATTCCGACACCCCGTACATCCATAATCCATCAACAAAAGGTACCCAAAGTGGTACCAAGATCAGTGTTAATTGAAGGGGGCAGTCAGATTCCACCACCACCGCTTTTGAGTCGGTCAGAGCCCAGTAGAGCGGTATCTACACCTACTTCCGGGGTTATGTCACACGATCCACTTACAACTCAGCAATCTTGCACCTCGAAACAACACCAAAACCGAAACATGACACGCTCTGATACGGTAGACCACATAGAGCCAAGCGCTAGGAATTCACACGTCGTAAAGCCAAACACTTACAACGGTTCGACTCCTTGGGATATTTTTGAGCGTCAATTTCAGCTTTTAGCACGCATAAATGATTGGAATTCCCTTGAGAAAGCTGCGATGCTAACTGCAACTCTTAGAGGACCAGCCTTGGATGTCTTAGGTTCTTTATTGGACTCTGACGCTGAGAATCACGAAAGAATTTGTGCGGCATTAAGACTTCGATTTGGGGAAGAACATTTATCCAAATTGTCAAATGTAAGTTAAAACTTAATCTTAGAGTAAAATTCTGCAGATAAATAGTTTATAAGTACTCTGTACAACAATAAGATTCTAATTTATAAAAATGTAATTATAGCCTGAAGATGGCCGGCCGGGCCCGGCCGAAACGTCGCCCTTTGTTTGTTTTTTCAATAAACAAAAATTCACAAACAATGACCTTCTCCGACGAGTTTCACCAATATCTACTCTCTGGTCACTAACAAACACATAATTCAATAAAGAAAAAAACATTGTCATATTTTTCGAAATGTAAGTACACAATTAGCAAAATAATCGACATCGTCAATAGATGTTTCTCGTTTGAAAATTCCTGCCATTTTCAAATTAAAAAAATATCTAATCGTTGAGAAATAGTGAAACAGGTAATTCACGATAGCAGTATAAATGACTGCTGGTTTGGAAGCAAGGGAAAGTTCGTGTTTTTTTTCAACTTCAATACACGATTTACAAGTGGGACTGCAATGTCTCACTCAACATGAAAAAAACGTCCCTACTTGAATTTATCGGATTTGAGGATATTATTATCAATTTTGTTCGTGGGGAACCAGGTTATGAAATTTACCAATATTTAGATTATATACATTACGACATTTCGACAGTCGTAATTGGTTGATGCATGTTATATTTCAGGCGGGAAATTTCGAATCAGAGATCGAAGTGATGTAATTTGCGCATCTTGATGCTGTTTTATCACTGCCACTGCATGCAGACTGTACGAACGTAAAAAGTAGTTAATTACTCGAACAGGTTCGGACTACCCGGATACTCGAACTATCTGGGTACTCGAACTGTTCGGATATCCGGACTACCCGAATACTCGAACTACCTGACTATCCGAACTACCCGGATACTCGAACTACCCGGATTTGAAGTTTTGGATCCCACGGATCCGAGTATCACGGGTATCCGGATAGTCGGATAGTGCGGACTTAAATTCGAGCTCTACTTTATTCATACTAGGCCAGATGAACTTTTCAGTGATGAGTTTGACTGTTGAACGAATCCCAGGGTGAGAAAAGCCATGGCTGTTTTCGAAAACAGTTTGACGAAGATGTTTTGGAATGTACGGACGATTGTTGTCTGTCGATAAGTCACAGTAGATCTTTTTGTTCAATCCAGAATCCTGATTTTCCTTATTACAAGGCTTTTGTTGTTCAACAGGTCCTGAAGATATTGATCTTCCTGACAATATGCTAGGTTGTCGTAGTCAATTGGAGAAGGAAAATTGATAGCTTCGACGCTGGAAAATGCGTCGGCTACTGTGTTATCTGTACCAGATACGTGTCGGATGTCCATGGAAAATTGTGAGATGAACCCAAGTTGTCGACTTTGCCTTGGTGTGGCTTTTTGGGCTGGTTGATTAAATGCGTAGGTTAGGGGTTTGTGATCGGTGAATATCATGAAGCTGGGGCCTTCAAGCATGAAACAGAAATGTTCGATAGCTTCGTCGATTGCGAGTAATTCACGATCATGAGTGCTGTACTTTTGTTGCGTTGGAGTAAGTTTTCTGGAGAAGAAACTTAATGGTTGGTTTACTCCATTTTGCTCGTGTTGTAATCAGTTCTGTCGTACCACAATTCGTATGGAGTCCTGTTTGTGCTTTTAGTAGGCAGGATGTTCTGGATGTGATTGGCTGTATTCACTGCTCGCCCCAGTACTTCTTCTCCATCCCTGCGTCTATCAGCATTGTACGTGCTGCCTCCATTAACGTCCGATTTTTTCTTTCTGCTGTCCCGTTTTGCTGTGGATTGTACGGGATCGTGTACTGCTTCTTTATGCCTTCATTCAGATACAGCTGCTCCAGTTCCCCGTTGCCGTATTCTTTTCCGTTGTCAGATCTTACGATCTTCGGTTTCCTTCCAAACTTGGTAGACATAGTTGATGTACTGCTTCATACATTTTGCTGCCTCTGACTTGTTTTCTAGAAGACATACACTCGGACCCCACTTATTTGACGAACTCAGGACCGGGAACCTTCAGTTATTTGACGGTAGTAGTAGCCCCCACTCATCGTGTTTAAATGGCAGCCGTCGGCTGCGCACCCGTACATGCGCTGGTTTGTACCCAACGCTAGAGTCTCAGACAATCAGTGGTGGGGGTAGAGGGAGTCAAATAACTGGGGCGAAATCAGTCAAATAAGTGGGGCCGTCAAATAAGTGGTGGTCAAATAAGTGGGGTCCGAGTGTACAGTTGAAATACGGTTATAATCGTCAATTATTGTCATGAAGTATCTTACCTCTTGGAGTAGTGTGCTTCGCCGCTCCCTAGAGATCTGTGTGCACCAAGTCCAATATCGCTTTTGACTTATTCGGTGATTCCTTTGGGAATGGGGTTCTTAATGATTTTCCTTTGACGCAGCATTCTCAGATTTCCCTTATACCGCAGTCTTTCATCTTTATCCCAGTTGCTAGATTTCTCTTCTCCAATTGCTCTATTCCCTTGATGTGATGATGTGCTAGAACCCTGTGCCAGGTGTGCTGACTCTGCGGTGTGTGCTGTGTCCCTAGCGCCAACATCGCCTTGTCTTGACTTTTCAACACGTACTGGTTGTTCGTCAAAGTAGCAATAGTATATTATGCTACAAGGGAGGAAAGAGCGCGATTTTCGCCGAGTGCGAGGTTTGCTGCCGAGGCACGAGCGAAGCGAGTGCAGCGAGGGCAGCACGAACATGAGGTGAAAGTTGCGCTCCTCCCGTGTGGCATATGCTATTTTTCACCCGACTTCGATAAAATGACCTTATTCCGTCGCTGTAACGCGAGTGGAAAGTAGGTAGTCAATTTTTGACCAGAAGGAAGAGAAGTGATTAACCGGGCAGAAAAGTAAATTGCCGGGCAAAAAAGTCCACTTTTTTGCCCGGCTATTTACTTTTTTGCCCGGCAATCTACTTTTTTGCTCGGCAATCGACTTTTCTTCCCTCTGGTCCGAAATTGACGACTTTCGACGCGCGTTTCAGGGGCGAAATACGGTCATTTTATCGCAGTCGGGTGAAAAAGCTATTTCCTTATCTTTACTATATATCCAACAACCGGCGTCCTTATATTATATATTACTTTCAAGCCATTTGTTATTAGACGTTTCACAGAAATCAGATGTCCCTGTAGATCAGGTACGTACAAAACATTTCTCTCTCTTCGTTCTTCTCGTTGAGACACCTTAGTGTACCTGATCCGATACCTTTAACTTTGGCTTTGATACCGGTGGCCAAAATTACATCTGTTGCGTGTTTGTCTACATCCCAGGTAGCACGCTAGTGCCTGAAATGTACATTTTTCACACATTAGCGCATGCGGTTCAGTGCATGAGAAAATGCACATAAATTGCACAAACTTTATCCAATGTAAAATGCGCCTTTTAAGTGCTTCTAAAATGCGTTCCGAAAAATGCGGTTAAAATGCGTTTCGGAAAATGGGGTTAAAATGCGTTTCGGAAAATGCGGTTAAATTGCACTCGTGGACGGGCCTTCAAGTAAGCGACGGTTGTAGGTATCTAATTTTCAATAACAATGCACAAGTATAATGACTTGGTGTTTTTATTGCACAACTTTTATCAAATTTTTTGTTGTCATTCCCGCACGGAAAAAAACCCTCAAGTTTGGGGGTATACCCTCAACATTGGGGATAAACCCTCAATAGTTCGGGGTTCACCTTTAACATTTGAGGGTTTACCTTCAATATTCCAGGGTTCACCCTCAACTTTCAGGGTAACCTCTAAATTTGAGGGTTACACCCAACTGTAGTTGAGGGTATACCCTCAACTTTGGCGGTAACCCCAAAATTTGAGGGTTACACCTAACTGTAGTCTGTAAGAGTTTCCCATAAACTTTTAGGGTAACCCCTAAATTTTGATGGTCACACCCAACTGTAGTTGAAGACATTTTACCCTCAACTTAAAGGATATACCCCAAAATTTGATGTTATAAATACTTATACACAATGGGACAAAAATTATTATATATGAAATCGACATTATTATAGTAGCCACTCATAAAACAGTGAAAAATATTCCCTGACGCTCTTTTGACTGATTTCCAATGTGTCGGCTTACTAAAATCCGAACTACATAATTATCTCACGATGTGAATAATAATCAATAAAATATATAGCTCTCAATTAATCGGTATTTAAAAACAAGTTCTATTTCAGTATACCATTATTCATTTATTAATTGTGATGCAAAATAATTGTTATACATAAGCCACATATAGAATTATTTATACATGGGGTAGTCCAAATGAAAGTGAACAGAGTTTGACCCCGACCCTCACCGAAATGGTTGCCGATTTTTTTCCGTATTCTACTCCACAAAAGGTACGCTTTCCGATTTTTCTTAGATTTTTTCGACTCATGGCTCGGTCGCGGCGATTTTTTCAAGTTTTTCCATTAATCTAATGCAACTCTGAAGTCTTACATTTTATCGCAAAGTCATAAAGGAAAAAAAGTTTATTTTTCTTTTAATCTTCACAAAAATATTTTTTCACGAATTTTCAGAGCATGCTAAATCGTCGATTTCGACGAAAAACGCATGAAAATTGAGTTATCTCGGAAAACCCGTTTTCAAAAATTTCGAAATTTTCTGTCAATTTTCTTTGGCCAAAAACACACAACTTTCGTATGAAACATATTTTGGGCACGGCCTTCGTTCGGGAGCTACGCCTTATTTTATGTGATAATATCAGTAAACTACGTAAATCAATTTTTTTTTTTTATATTTCGTATAAATCACTTTAGGCGGATTCGACCCCAAATTTTGTGTTTCATACCTAAAATCAAAATCACTTTATTCGTCATCAACTTCGACACACGATTAAGTGTTTACAAACTCAATGTTCCAAGAGTCAAAAAACTCTAGTATCCTGGAATCTTTATAATAATTTGTTTTATTTGTTTTCTGATTAGCCCAAGATCAGTGGTCTTACAGTGATTACTTATGACGTTTACGAATCGTGGTTAGTGTCGACTTTACGGGAGGGAATCAATTTCAATCTTTTTATCAGATAGAATTTCAGCTTTGGCACGTAGATAAAACCCGTGACAGATTGATTTGCATCTGTACTTCATTTTCTTTTCTTACACCGATCGCAAAATACCACTTTTCATACCTCTTGAGCGGGCGCAAAACAGATCTTTTCGGTCCTCGGGCGGAAAAGTCCTTTTCTCAAACCCGGTCGCAAAATGCCACTTTTCATACCTCTTAAGCGGGCGCAAAACAGATCTTTTCGGCCCTCGGGCGCAAAGTGCTGTTTTGCGCCCGCTCACTCGGTCTGAAAAGATGCATTTCTGCAGACCAGGTGTTGAGAATAAAATCGCGTGCATGACGGGCGCAAGTCTATTACGGTGAGTGTGATTGCAGCACACTCGAAAAATAGTTCTTTGTGCCCTTGATACACAATATACTATTTCAATTATGATTTTCAATGTTCTATTTTATGTTCGAGAAAATTTTTGACCACATTCAAAACTCGCGATTCGACCTCGAGTGATTTATACTAAATATTTAACAAAAATTGATTTACGTACTTTACCGATATTATCACATAAAACGAGGCGTAGCTCCCGAACGAAGGCCGTGCCCAAAATATGTCTTATATGAAAGTTGTGTGTTTTTGACCAAAGAAAATTGACAAAAAATTTCGAAATTTTTGAAAACGGGTTTTCCGAGATAACTCAATTTTTCTGCGTTTTTCGTCGAAATCAACGATTTAGCATGCTCTGAAAATTCGTGAAAAAATATTTTTGTAAAGATCAAAAGAAACCTAAACTTTTTTTCCTCTATGACTTTGCGATAAAATGTAAGACCTCAGAGTTGTATTAGATTAATGGAAAAACTTGAAAAAATCGCCGCGACCGAGCCATGAGTCTAAAAAATCTAAGAAAAATCGGAAAGTGTACCTTTTGTGGAGTAGAATACGGAAAAAAATCGGCGACTAATTCGGTGAGGGTCGGGGTCAAACTCTGTTCACTTTCATTTGGACTACCCCACGTATATACTTTTATTCGCTCGTCCCTCAATTTTCTGCCTGACCAACTGAAATTTTCTTGATTTTTCCCTAACTAATTTCAAGTTGTTTGTCGAACGAGCTTTTGAGTTTTGGACTCGTGGAATAAACCTGAGATTATATAAACCACTGGTTGTGTAATAAAACTAACGTATACTGAAGGCATAATATAATAACCAATTTTTTCGGGGTTGATAAAGTATAAATCATTATAATTAACTTTCACAAGCAACTATTACAAGCAATAAAATAATATGATTATAATACCCTAGTTGTGTACAAAACTTGGATGTAAATTCATACTCGCTGCAGAAAGTGCATGTGTAGGGGAGACCGGGGCTAGTTGATACGGGGGCAAGTAGATACAAATTGAATTTTGCGCAAGTGCGACTGTACACAATGGCGTTCTTCGAGTTGAGGGACTGTTTCCTAACCCACTTCAGTCTACACGTGTGTATGACCACATGTGAACAATGGCGTTGAAGTTATTTGGGTAAAATGGTTTTCGGTAGAGCAAAGTAAATTTTATTGATGTGATTCAAAGTCAGTTAGCACCTGGAAACAAAATTTTGAGCGATTCTTCGGATCCTGGCTCTATTTGGTAATAAAAAGGTGAGGAAATTCCGTTGTCGTCGGAGGTATATCTCTACTCTTGTTCTCTGGACTCCTGAGAGACGCCAACAGCGTCGCCGGGGGCAAGTTGATACGTTTCAAATGGGGCAGGTTGATACAGTACACACATTGTATCAACTTGCCTCAACTATGTTCAAGTTCCTTTTTTCTCTCGTTTCACAGAAAAATGGTCCGGCAATATATTAAGAAAACAAAACGGGGCGACATACCTTTGGAACTTACCTTTTTACTCGTCATTATCATTTGTAGCTCTGTCTTATTTGATACGTACTTTCAATTTCTTATTGCATAATTTGAGCAATAGTATTATTAGCGGTAGATATACCATTCGTATACTCATTCGTCTTGTCATGATTATTAGTCTAACTTCGAAGGAAGTCATTCGTAACTCTTCCATCTGTCGTTACTTCATGTAAAAGCTCCGTATTGTACTATCTAATTTGTCACCCACTAAAATATTTTGTGATAATCTTGTGCCTCATGTATATCGTTATCGAAACTGCAAAATATGAGGTAGATTGATTAAACAAATATTTTCATAATTTTTTCGGATTTTTTAACAGTTTTTCATATTAGTATCAACTTGCCCCATGTCTGTATCAACTTGCCCCGGGGTGGGGCGGCTTGATACGTTTTGCACGCGTCTACTCAACAGGCTGTCACAGGCTCACAATTTCAATCATGAAATTTTCCTTCGGTACACTAATGGAGGAAGGACTAGGGTATATTACCATATTTTTTTCAAATTTTTATCACAAAAATTGGAGGAGTTAAAAATTAGAAACCAAATTTTGTATCAACTAGCCCCGGTCTCCCCTATCCTCAATCTCGCAGGTAATATAAACTCTCGAATTGGGGGTTCACCCCCCAATTACAGGAAAATCCCTCAACTCGAGGGTTTACTCCCAATTTTGGGGTAAACCCTTGACTTGGGGGTTTACCCCCAGTTTTGGGGTACCCTCGACTTGAGGGTTCACCCCCAATTTTGGGGTAAACCCTTGACTTGGGGGTTCACTCCCAATTTTGGGGTAAACCCTTGACTTGGGGGTTTACCCCCAGTTTTGGGGTACGAATTTACCCCTTAACGATTGAGGGTTTTTTTGGGGGTAAATTTGGGGGTTATTTGAGGGTTTTTTTCCGTGAGGGTTAAACTTCACACTCCGAAAATTTTACTCATCGTCACTGTCATCGTCTGTCACTCATCGTCACCCTCCGATTCATCCTCGTTCTCTGCAGGCCTCGGCTTATTGCAAGTAGACTGATTTCTCAGCCAAATTCCAACTGCTGACTTCGCGTTCTTGGAATCGAATTTCTTGTTCAGAGCCAACTTGCATGCAGCTGTGAAGTTATTATTCATAATGTAGTACACTTAAAGTAATGTCAATTTTTCGTCAAATATTTTCAATAGAATAATAATAACCGAAATCGATTAACCATTACAATTTCAATTTGTAATTAAATTGAAATATATTAACCATCACAATCGTCATTTGTAATTAAACTCAAATCCATTAACCATTACAATTTTAATTGATAATTAAACCGAAATACATTAACCATTACAATTTTTAAATATAATGGTCAATCTAGTTCGGTTCAATAAGAAATTAAAATTGTATAATGTTTAATCTAGTTCAGTTTTATTACAAATTAAAATTGTCATGGTTAATGGATTTGAGTTTAATTATAAATTACAATTGAGTTGATGTATTATGGTTTAATTACAAATTAGGGGTGACCGGGGACAATAGGCGCACTTTTCAGATTTTTATTTTTAATTTTTTTTTTGGTTGCATGGAATTATTTCGTCTTGGTCCCATTTTGAAGAGTGAACCTTCTGCTACCTACATCCAGAGTTTCATTTCTTAATCTTGAATAGAACACGAGTAACTGATTTTAATGTCGACCAAAATTTGTGTGCCAACTTGCCCCGGCTACGGTCAACGAACAACTCAAAATAAAACTACATTCGGTAACAAAAACGTATATTAAAACACTCGCGCCAACTTGCCCCGAACGCGTTTCCAAGCAACAACAAGTAAGCAATCAGACAAACGCGAAAGGACATATAAAATAAGAATCACATCTATTAAATAACATCGTAAGGTATGTGTCAACACAACCTCGCATAGGTACGTATGCATTTAGGGACTCAAAATTAGTTGGATGAGGGGACGATGAAAATTACTTACTGCTTCCTAAAACAAATATCAACGAATATCTTCTGTCACAGTCCCTCGGCCGTATCGTTTTTTTCATAGCGGTTGGAATACTACTCGACGCATAACATGCGAAAACAACAGTGCTCCCAACCACATGATTAAGAAGTTATTAGCTTTGCGCCTACTGCCCCGTGCGCCTATTGTCCCCGGTCACCCCTACTGGAGTAATTTGTAATTAATTTTTTTTTAATTATATATTACAGCTGTAATTTGTAATGGAAATATAATTAATCACACCATGTAATTTGCTGCTGCCCAACACTGATTTTGGGGTACACCAGATTACAAGATAGGAGAGGTTGCAAACACTGAGAAAAGAGTTTCTTTATACCAAATAAACGCATTTATTTGAAAATTTCGCGAAATATTCGTTAGCTGTTAAAGAATATCTTAACATGAAGTAAATATACATGTTGTTTCCACTACTGTACAAATTCCGTAGTATTCACATTAAATGAAGCATTCGGTTGAGACAAAAGTCACACCATGTCTCCTCAAATACAGATTCATTAACATTTAACAAATCTTACACGAGGGTTTGAGATTTGATGTAATTCATGCGTAGTGGTCTGTACGCTTGCCGCTAGAGGTGAGAGCGGCGCTGAATACTCTAGCTACACTCTCGCGAGTAAAAGCGCGCCAGTCATAATACATTGACCGGAGTGAGGCGCATCATTCTAAACTCGAGGCGAGTCCGTTCCTGGGCATTGTTTGGGCAGCATATTTTAGGCTTCCACTATCTTTTTCGTTGGAAATAGTGAAGACATTATTCCAATAAGTAGGAATTCGACTCGTGGGTGTAACAGTCATATGAACAGTCATAGGAACATATGACTGTTACACCCACGAGTCGAATTCCTACTTGTTCTAAAACAGTCAAGAAAACTCCTCCTATTATTCCAACAGTCACTTATCACGTTAAAAAAAAATTGGGACGTGACTTCTTAGTCAATACCTGATTGATCTAAAATAAGATCATCATTCGTGGATAACTGCACTGATAGAAAAGCATAATTTATTAACTATTCATAGTTGAACTTCATGATCGTTCGGCTGAAACAACAGGTGCGGTTTGAAGAGAAATACAAGATTTCTTAACTATTAAGACATCCTCATTTCATTATCGTGTTTGATCGTCTGATATAACTGGACGCGAATTTTAAGGAAATTGATGATTCGTTGACTATTAAGAAATCTTTATTTGAGACAAAGAAATACGCTCAAATGAATGATTTCTTAGCTATGACTAAATGTATATTTGCTTATATACGAATATACGATTCGTTAACTGTTAACGAACTTTGTTAACAACAACAAAACTCTTTTCTCGGTGAATGATTTCACAGGATTCCAAGGTATTCCATAATGAGATGTTCCACAGACGGGTGTACTCCAGATTTTACAAGTGATTGCCCTCTTGGTTTTCCATCAAGTACATCAAAACTTGACTTACCCATAATCATTTTGAGTATTTTGAAATCCTGTATGCCGGTCTTCACTGCTCCACCTTTGAGGTTAATCGTGCTGGCTACCCTACTGAAAAAGATCCTGTAAAATATTACATTAAAAAGTACATAATAAATTACATGATAAATTTCATAAAGTTATGACTGGATTCCTGATACGAATTATTATGTATTTTATCATATGATTTTTGTTCTAACCATTATATTGTACAAATACACATAATTTATTATCTCATTTATCGTAGGATGTTTTACATGATCAGATTTTATGATAGTAAAAAAAGGTGACACCCGAGTCGGGATCGAACCGTGGTCCTTCGAATTTGGAAGCAGTAACGCTACCGCTTGAGCTACGGTACTTCATAGTAATGTAACAAAGTTTTAGGTTCATAAGCTTTGATATGATTGTGATTGATTTCAGTTTTTTCAAAGAAGTTGGAACGCGTAGAGCTGAAACTCATGTAAAACATCACACAATAAATTGGATGATAAATTATGTATATTTGTACAACGTAATGGTCAGAACAAAAATCATGTGATAAAGTACATAATAATTTACAACATTCTTAATTTACATGATAATTCATATCATGAATCCAGTCATAACTTTATGAAATTTATTATGTACTTTTTCATGTAATATTTTACAATATCATTTATCAACTTGTAGAGTACAAAGACATTGAATCCCCAATACTCAACGTACTCAGTACGCGGCCAAAAGAACGAGTGTATAACACTTCTCGAGTATTGGGGATTCAATGTCTTTTTACTCTACAAGTTGATAAATTAACTACAAATGAATATTTGTTTATTATAAATCAATGATTTTTACATTTTCATTCTATCCTTAGACTTAAAGTTCGAGCTGTTGGTGGTAAAATTACGTTCATTATAAAATCGAGAATATTTGAGAATGATCGGAATGAAAAACTAGATTTTTTAGATTTTTTTTTAGATTTTTTCGTAACATTGCAAGATTGGTGAAAATGTTCAAAGTGCTATAAAAAATTTAAAAAAAAAAGGTCCCATCATGGGCCAGGTGGCAAAATGATTGGAATGAACAACTAGAGTTTTGAGAATTTTTTTAGATTTTTAATAGAAACATTTTTTCAGATGGGTTTGAATATTAATAAAAAATTAACGGATTGCGGAAAAAATCTGAAAAAATTTGGGAGTGCTATTTTGAGATAGGAAAATCGTATAAAATTTATGAAGCGATTTAAAAATGGTGAGGGAAAATCATTGGTCGAGTTGACATGGAATGCCCCATATGTATATCATAAGACTGGTCGTTCAGAAAAATGTTTATGCTCCAAGATGGAAAATCTTGAGTTGAAAAACGAAGATCCTCAAATCTTCAATGCTTTACCTTAGTATAGTAAGGGGCACCGGTAATTTTCATGTTTTATTTTTTATTTTTTTCTTGTTAAGTGAGATTTTGCTTGTCTTCAAATTTTGATCTTTCTGAATTTTCGATATTGGCAGTATCAATTTGTGCGTTGAGCTCTTCAGCGCGGATTCCCTCTTCTGGACCATTACCGTGGTCAAGTTAGTCGAGAACATCTCGTAGCCTTACTGCAGCTGATGCAGCAGCAACTTTTCGGATATAACTTTTCGTGAGGTTCTTCATAATGAGATCTGAAAATATACAGGATCAATCCGGGCAAAGGATTGTAATCTAATTTTTCGAGGTCATTCTCCCGGAGAACATTTTTAGCATTGAAAATGCTTCCGTTTTCGGGGTAATAGCGAACCACTGGTTGAGTATAGGGGTCCAGTTCATCAATGTCACGATAAAGTGTCACACGAAACCGTTACGCTGGTTGAGCACCAATGAGTTGGTGGGTCAAGATAGCCATGAATTCTGAGGCTCGACGATTGCGAAACAATTGAGAAAATATTGGAAACGTATACGTGAAATTCGCGATTTTGTACAGCATTATCCAAATATATGTATAGCAAAGAATAAATTCCTCTTCTACAGATCAGATAAAATTCGGAAACAGAGAGCGAATTGTTTTAAATCGAATTCACACTAACTTGAGTCACAAGAGTGCCCGCGGTCGAAATTCAAAAAGACCAAAAAATAGAACGGGCGAAATGTCGAAAAGTGAAATTAACAACCATTCGAAATGTGAAATGGGTCATAATAAGGATCGGCCAGAATATCGTTATTTTGAAAATCGATGTTTCGTTTTCCCGGAATATTGATTATCGCATAACAAATTTTTAGAATGACTGAACGTTCAAATAAATAACCCTTTCGCTGATACAGCTGTTCGATTTTTTAGGCACGTCGATAAGAAAAAAATCGTTCTTCTAATGTTCCGTGATTTTTAGATTCGTATGGAAAAAATCGAGATATCGGCCGTTCTGTTTTTGATCGTTCGGAATTTGTACCAGCATCCATTTTTTTTTTTTTAATTGATCCAAATGTAGCAAATCCAAAGGCAACAAAACAAAAGATAGTCAAAACATAAATGCACAAAGACGATAAAACAGGGGACATTTTCAATGCCTCGGATGCTTGCGTTACACGCAAGATCTGTAGATTTTTTTCATATCTACGAGATTTCGAAAACGTTACTAGATTTCATCTAGCATCGGCAAAATTATATGCTAAAAAGTATGTTATTTAATCACAGTAGTATGCGAAATTTTATCATTCATGTCACCGATCTATTTGCCATTGATTATACCGACTCAAGTTTTAGTGAATTTGGATGAAATGCTTTTTCCGAAAGAATGCCAATAGTATATTGTGTGACAAGGGACGAAAGTTGCAAATCGCCAATCGTCCCTTGTCACACACGATAGTTTTTATAATGGGTGCATGAAAATAATTTTTATACATGTGTTATAAAAAGAAAATTTCGATCCTGATCACGGCAAGGATTGACCGTGCATAGGGTTGTCATGAATTTCATAGCTATACCGACTTATAGCTTACCACTGCAGAAATATTAACCATGAAATACGGAGTCACTATAAATGTACACTGCCTTTAAATACGGGAACCAATAATCAATCCTCAACATATCTAACTCCAAGGATACTGAGACTAAAACTACAATCTATTAGAATGATTACAACAAACACGGGAATTCCCAATATACTTCAACGCTACAAGTTCTTGGAACTACGGTTAATAGATATTTTTTCACGGTCGCAGAATGCCACTTTCCATACCCCTTGAACGGGCGCAAAACAGGACTTTTCCGCCCGAGAGCCGAAAAGATCTGTTTTCTTTCTTTTCAGAAATAGTACATTGTGTATCAAGGGCGCAAAGAACTATTTTTCGAGTGTGAAATTTACAGCACAAGCCGAAGGCGAGTGTACTGCAATCACACTCGCCAAAATAGCATTGCGCCCGTGATGCACACGATTTTTTTCTTAACACCTGGTCGCAAGATGCCACTTTTCATACCTCTTGAGCGGGCGCAAAACAGATCTTTTCGGCCCTCGGGCGGAAAATTCCGTTGCGCCCGCTAAAAGCGGGCGAAAGAGACTATTTTTCTGCCCTCGGGCGCAAAGTGCCGTTTTGCGCCCGCTCACTTGGTCTGAAAAGAGGCATTTTTGCCGACCAGTTGTTAAGAAAAAAATCGTGTACATCACGGGCACAAGGTTATTTTGGCGAGTGTGATTGCAGCATACTCGCCTTCGGCTCGTGCTGCAAATTTCACACTCGAAAAATAGTGCTTTGCGCCCTTGATACACAATGTACTAATTTTTTTCATATCAATACTGTAGAATTATCTGAAACTCATAAAGAAATGAAAATTTGTTTTTGTCAAAATTCTCAAGAAGAAAAAATTTACAAATTAAAGATATGAATTTATGTAATTTTTTTTCAAATCCATTATATTTTTGAAAAAAATTGGAATTTCCATTTTCCTTTACAATTCAGAGGATTTCAGAGTTTTGAAAAAAAGGCGAATACGGACTGATACTTATACATTATCAATTTTGTTTTTAATCTTGAAATTTTGTAAAAAAAAATTCAAATGTTTATTTTTATACGTGTTACACGAAATTGTCGAGTATTTGCAAAAAGTAGATGAATTACGAGTGGTGAATCCGTAGCAAAAATGTGTACACCATATTTCCCACATTTCCCCACATTTTCCAATATTCCAAAACCTTTCCCGACCTGATATTTCGCGATATTCCCGACATTTCCCAAAATTTCCCAACATTTCCCAACATTTTCCGACATTTCCGGCCCTTCGCTCACCACATTTCCTTTGTGATATACCCCTCGATAGATTGCACCAAAAAAAAATGATCAATTCGACCGTATAGGGCTGTCCACGCCAATTCACCTAGCCTCCAGACCGCAAAATTTTTTATACACCTCAGGGATATAAACGGCGGTTTATTGCCCTGTTCCAGCCGGAAAAACCACTTTATTTCCCTTTGGTGTATAAAATATCGTATGCACCACAGGGCAAACGTTGTTTTAGACTCGTGCGATTGTATCCCTCGGCTTCGCCTCGTGATACAACCTCGCACTCGTCAAAAACAACTTGTCGCCCTTAGGTGCATAATATACTATTATTTGCTTCGTGATTTTTTCTGTGGTTGTCCTTGCTTCGAAACATTTTTCAGAATTTTTTCAGATTTTTCAGACAAACCCTTTATCAGTTATGATTTTTTTTAACCGCAAAAAATAACCGTTTTTAAATATCTGAATATATTCACAAAAATTGTATGATTAACGTAGAACAGTCTCCCGCTTGCGAGAATGGGGCCGAATTTTTCTAATATAATTTTACCCAATCGAAACTTTGATTTTGTTAAGATGAGACTAAAACCATGACTTTTATCCACTCATAGATATATCAATACTATTTTTGAACTGAAAGAATGCAAAAAATGAAATTAAATTCAACTGGTCAGTTACAATATAAGGAATATTAATTCGATCAAATATTCAGTGTGACAGGAATAAGATGTGCAAATAATTATTTGAATCAGAGTGTACATCCCAGGAATGATTAATCACTTACTCAAACAAACCATTCTTAACACATCCTATTTTTGGCATAATGAATATTTGATCGAATTAATATTCCTCATGTAACCAACCAGTTGAATTCAATTTCATTTTTTTTTTCATTCTTTCAGTTCAAAAATAGTATTGATATACATATTTACGAGTGGATAAAAGTCGCAGTTTTAGTCTAATCCTAACAAAAAAAAGTTTCAATCAGATAAAATTATATAAGAAAAATTCGGCCCACATTCTGTGAAAAATGTTTTAGAGCAAGGACAACAGCAGAAAGAATCACGAAGCAAACAAAAAATGTTGCGGTCTGGAGGCTAGGTGATTTGACGTGGACAGCCCCATATGTACATATATCATGGTAACTGAACACAATAATTTCTTTAATCCGAGAAGAAAGGGCATAATCGCCGGTACTTACGACCTTTCACCGTTAGTTGATCAATTTTGCCATTTTCACTATTCTGACGATATTGTAAAATTTCTCGCGAATACACGAAGAACAAAAATCAGCCTTAGGCAGTGTAGCAAGAGCGCTACACTAGCTACGTGTTCTTGCATGCGGCACTCCCCACTCACTTTCGTATTCAACGGAAAAGGTTTATAAGTGTTCACGTCATTTGGTTCATAGCGATCAGATAAATCAATTATGAGGGAAATTTTACGAATAATATGCAGTATTCTTTTTTTTATTTTTATATTCACCCGTTGATCAGTTTATTGACTCAGCGAGGGGGAAATAACTCCTTGAATTGATGAGAATTAACAGTGAATTAACAGTGAATCAATTGAATTAACAGTGAATTACTTGAATAATGAGAATTACCTGAATTGAAAGTGAATTACCTGAATTACCGTGAATTGCTTGAATTGACGAAAATTACCTGAAGTAACACCGAATTACCGTGAATTACTTGAATTGAATGAATTATTCTGAATTGAATGAATTATTCTGAATTATTCCAACCCAAGAATTGATGTGTCACTCAAATCTCGAGTTATTTCCCCCTCGTGACACAGAGTGTTGGATTTTCAACATCAGAGATAAGTATCGATGTGAGTTCTAGTCACATTTATCCCATCGACCAGCTCATTCTATCAGAGTCTTGGGTTTTCATGATCAGCAATCAGTATTGGAGAAATTTCAGGATATTCAGTTCGACAGAGACTTTATTTTAACCAAACTTTATTCATTTTTATTTTTTATTCCTAATTTTTTCTTTTTCTTTTTCTTTTTTCTCGTTCTCATTATACTCTGCAATCATCGTCGAGCCAATTTCAACTTATATTCACTTCTTCTATGACTAGATCGATAATGTTCCACTACAAATCTATGCGGAGCAATGAATATTTTCTGGAGTACTTTTCTGGCGGTGTCTCTCGCCAGACAATTGTGAAATTTTCTATCGGTCGGGTGATCCAGAGATCAAGATACATAAATACAGAAATACCTACTATTGACATTGAAAGTTGAGGTTTTTTGGTTGCTGTGTGTCAATAGAGCTTCTCGCCAGCTAACAAATGAGCGCTCGACGACCCGGTTAGGTCATTCGGTTGAGGAGATATAGCTCCGGACAGCAGTTTTTCAAGATGGCAGACACATAAGGCTTCATAGCTGGGCATATTTACCACATTGATTACTCTATTCAATCACAGATTGTTTATTTCTTCTATTTTATCAACAGAAATAAGTATTTGATGTTTTATATAGTAATACAGCATTTCGTACATGGCAAACACATAAGGCTTCTCCCTAGTATATTTCATATACTTGGGGAGTGTCTAAAAATGACATGCCCTTTTACCTTTACACGCGGTAATTGGTCCTATATTGGCACAATACTACGTTATACTATTAGCCGCCCGATATAAGTCTTACGGTCCAGAATAACTACACACCCACAAACACCTCCTAACAATAATATTTATTGGCAGTCGAACATATGCATACTTAAGGATGTATTGGCTGTACAGTCCCAACCACGTTGACCTTCGTCGACAATTATTGCATACTTCGAGATAAGATAAAAATCTGAAAAAAATCAACCACAATCAAGAGAATAA
The DNA here is from genome assembly GCA_018257835.1 of Euura lappo. Taxonomy (NCBI): domain Eukaryota; kingdom Metazoa; phylum Arthropoda; class Insecta; order Hymenoptera; family Tenthredinidae; genus Euura; species Euura lappo. The sequence goes on from JAEUYN010000723.1 coordinate 54,313, forward strand.
TGATATTCATTTTCAATTCTAATAATTCCCAAAAGTTATCAACAAATTGGTTGAACAAAACATTGTTTAACAAATTTGACAGTGACGTAATTTTTTTTTCATGACAAACAAATTCGTTGATCTTTCTGAATACACGTGAATTTTTAAAGAATTTTCTCATATTTTTTAAAGTCTCGTTTTTGAAAGTTTTGAATTTTCAAAAATGGAGGAAAAATATTGAATTTTTGACATGTTTTCATGAAAACGATGTAGATTACAATTCCGAAGTTTGCGGAGCATGTAACGAATAGTTCCGTATGGTTACAGCCTTCACAAAACGGTAAAAATGTTCGAAAACGGGAATTTCAAAAATATTAGAAAATTCTTAAAAAATTCATGTGTATTCAAAAAGATCAACGAATTTGTTTCACATGAAAAAAAATGACGTCACCGACAAATTTGTTAAACAATGTTTTGTTTAAATAATTTGTTGATAAATTTTGGAAATTATTATTACTGGAAATGAATATCATTATCGTCTTGATTGTGGTTGATTTTTTTCAGATTTTTGTCTTATCTCGAAGTCCTATGCAATAATTGTCGACGAAGGTCAACGTGGTTGGGACTGTACAGCCAATACATCCTTAATCTCCAGCATTGCAGTCTTTGTACTTACCATATCTTTTGTTTCGCAAGCCTCTATATTAACAATCACGTGAATCACTCGATCAATATACCGCACGGTAATGATTAACAAGAATTTGTTCTGACACGTGTTGATCGTTTAATAACAAACCGCAGCCATGGCCCATGATGCGGTCGCTCAACTATACTCGAGTATCAATCGATTACCACGCTAGATATAAAAAGATCGATATATCGAACCTCGCCTACACTGCATGCGCATAAAATGCGCTTTTTGACCGCATTTTCTCAGCGCCTCATAGCATCACCAATCAATCATGCACCAAAAAGGCGCCTCTTGAAATGCTTATTTTGATAACGCATTTGTGACTGCGTGAATAATGTAGGGTAGACTGGGGACGGTTGTAACAGGGTACGGTTGTAACATTGTTAATATCTCTAAAACTAAGGGTAGGACATTTATATACCGCCGCCTGATAGTCCGTGCAAGTAGTCCGAACTAGCACATTAGTAGATGGCGGTTCTCCGTGCAAAGCGGAAATGGGTAGCGGGGCCCATTGTTATTTTCGGGCCTAAAGTAAGTTCTTACAATCTTAGTTAAACATCGATAATTAGACTTCTATGATAAATCTTCAATTTTTCTTTTGTTCATATGTTTCCTTGGCCAATTCTGTGTCAGTATTCACAGTATTTTGAGTTGATAGATTCGACAGAATAAATAAAATTTTGACTTAAAGAGAAAAAACTCGTCTGGGGTCAGTTGTAACAGTTGGTCCGGGGACATTGCAACCATTTGATGGCGGATGATTACAGCTAACAACATTCCTTCTCCTTCTTTTATTCAGGCATTATCGTAGTTTATGTTATGAAATAATAATGATAATATTAAAAAAAAACATTATATTTATAAGATTTTATCCAAACGAAAATATTCGGCCATCAAGAGGTGATGAAAAGTTATTTTTATATTTTTTAGTTCCCGAAACACGTATTCCTTATGGGAATGTCTGATATTAATCATCAAAATCCTGATGAATAATCTAATTTTGTGAAAAAATCTTGTGTTACAACTGACCCTGGGGTTGGGGTTAGTCGTAACACTTTTCCGATTTTTTTTTTGACAGGCTCATACTTTTTTTCTATTTATGCTAAAGAGTCCTACTTAGCGCCATTTTGTCAGCAATTGAATGCTCTTTGCTATGGTATTTGGAACATTGATGTGTTCACTGTAGTTTGAGCTCAGTGAGGGCAAAACCGAAAAATGTTACAACCGTCCCCAGTCTACCCTACATTTCAGGCACTATGCTACCTGGGGCATACATGCTACCTGGGCATACGTGTTGAAGAATCCTTTATTACTGGTCAGGTGGCTTGTTGCTCCGGAATCGATAAACCACATGTCTTCATCATTGTTCAAAAACGTCTCTTCTGGTTGGCTTATGCTGAAGCAGTAGTTTTCTGAAGTATCTTCACTGACCTGATTTGCCTTTTCTTTATTGCCTGATGGTTTGTTTTGCTTCGCTTTCCATGTGTGGTATTTCCCGCATTGCTGTTTAAAATGTCCTTTCTGCTTGCAAAAGTAACAGCTTGGATCCTCTCCTTGGAAATTTCTTGATTTATACTCAATCTTCATTGCTGATTCCCTGCGGCACGATACCCTTTCGTCTTTTGTACTCGTCTATTAATTTCCCTTTGACGAGGTTAAGTGTCAAGTCCGTTTCCGGTCTTGACTCCAGGGCTGTTGTAAGAGTACCGTAGACGGAGAAAATTTTGCGTGCCCCCTCATCGCAGTCTCTATTTCAAGCAGTACGGCTGCACGGCGCACGCTCAGAGGCCTGAGCGCACCTTTGCAGTTGAGCACGCCATCGTCGCAGTTTGCGAGCTCAAGCGTCTCTAAATCTGAGACGCTGACACTCGCATAACCCGTTAAGCCTAGCGCACAAAGTGACACGATACGCTCACCTACAGGCGTTACGGACTCGATACGTTCACTCACACACAGCCCCCACCAATGAGACACCGGTCCGCGCTACGATCCGTGCTCTGGAAAAGTTTGTGCGCCAGCCTTTAGATGGCTCTGCTCGCACTCTGCGAAGCCTGAGCTCTCGTCCTGCGAGCTGGGTGCGCGCACAAAGCTGAGATCGTAGTCGTCCCACTTTTTCGACTACAGGGCTCGCATGTGCGACGGCAGTGCTCGGAAAATTTTCTCCGTGTAGGAAATCCGGCAGGTTGCTGAGCATCATAGCCACCACTAGTGGATCCTTTAACTCTTCTCCGAGGCCGTCAACTTATCGACGAGATTGGACATGGAGTTCAAATGCTCCTCCATGTCGCCCCTTTCGTTAAGTTTGATTCCACAAATCTGTCTTAGGAGGTAGATTTTACTTGTAAGCGTAGACTTCTCGTGATAGTTTTTTAGACTGTCCCATACCTCTCTAGCTGTAGTTTTCTTCCGTATGTGGATGATCTGTGAGTCCTCGACGAATAATCCGAGCGTTGCACGCGCTTTGTCATCTCTCTTTTGCCACGCAGCAATTTCTGTAGTTTCTGTAGGCCTTTCCGTAGTTATCGCTGACCATAAATCCTCTCGAATCAGCAATAGTTCCATCTTGTATTTCCAGATCTGGTAGTTTTTATTATTAAGCTTTGTGACGCTGATTTTTGGCAATTCCGCCATGGTTAACCTCCAAAACCCGGCACGTGGTCCGTTGCAGAAAAATTCAATTTTACGACCTTATTTCGTTTAATTTGTGTCTCCCTGGGCCCATAACCTGTTAGTTTTTCTATTGGCAGGGGATCTTTAGTAAACCGTATGACACAAATAGTTCATTTATAAACTTTATTATAAGTAATAGCATTCTTCTTCTTTACATGGTTGACTGATATACGATGAGACAGTGTTGCCAGATGGTCTGTGCGCCGCTCCCCCAGACTCATTTCATTTCCCCCTAGAAATCCCCTAAATCCTTGTTTTCATTTTCCCCCTAGAAATCCCCTAGAAATAATGCTGGCGAACCCGTATGAACATACATACCTTCGATGAAAAATATACTTATAGCACTATACTTTTTTAAGATTTTCATTTTCAAGCATGACTGTATATACCTATCCTCTTTTATTATGCCAATAATACTTTTACATTCACTTAAATCTTTGTATATTCGATCGAATCTAAATTATTGCAACGTTGGCCGGTATCGAACTATCACATAAGACATAAGTACGGGCACTACGGGCCTTATTCGTCGGAAAAAATATCCAACACCGCAACGTCATCTTCGTTGATGTTTTTGTAGATAGTTTCCGAGTTGAAACGCCGTAGCATAGAAGCAGTCGGCTTGAAATGACAGCAGTCAACATCCAAAGTGAGACGGATGTGCATAATTGCCTCTACCATCGCAATGGACATTTTGTTCCGCAACTTATCTTTCACTATACTGACTATAGAGAAGGCGCGTTCGACCGAGGCGTTCGAAAATGGAAGACTCAATAAAGCAAGCAGAAGCTTCGAAATATTTCCGAACCGGTTTGATCCACCGGTATCTTTGATGTCATTCACTTCCACCCAAAAGCCTTCCGTGGTGCTACAGTTTTTGACTTGGGCTGTCTGGAGAAGGTTCCACTCTCTGATCGTGGAGTCTATATCAGGACATACGGTCTTCCTGAACATTGAGGCGATCTCAGTAATATCTGCCTTGACTGCTGAAGAAGCGGATTCCGGAGAAAACGTTGATATTTTTGCGAGCAATTTAATATTTTCCGGAATTCTCTTCTGTAATTCGGAACATAATATGATCAAGAAGTCCCTACACCGTTCTTTGATTTGAATTACGGATTCAGGTCTTATGCCCGTACTTAGGGCATTGAATTCGTATCCAAAGTTTATGCATTGAGTAGACATCAAATGCTGTTTGAAATCAAACGCAGCCAACTCGTCGCATGGTATTCTTTGCAGCCTCGCGGGAACAACTAGAGTTTGGAGGGTCGAGTAAATTAGGTTATTCACGTCTTCAAACAGCTTCATAGGATCCACCGACTCGGATTGAAACAACCTGTTCATCGCCATAACGCCTTTTAGACTGCTGCTCAGGAATGTTAGGAACAGTTGGTTTTCCCTGCTCTAGAACGGTGTTTACAGCCTTACCAACCAGCGTGTGTTTGATAATTTGACGATTTTTTTTGGTAATTTCCTCTCCAAAGTCTTGTAGATCTCTGCATATTCCAATTGCCGCTTTGTACTATAAGAGAACCAGCTATGGGTCTCACGTATCATAAAATCTAAATGTCTCGGTAGAGCTTTGCAGGCTGCTTCCGCCGCAAGATGCAAAGAGTGGCAAATACACGTGATAACAACGAGCTCGGGATTGACCTCTCGCAATATTGTAGTCACCGAATGATGACGTCCGACGTTCACACTCGCTCCATCGACACCGATACCCAATAGTTTTTCGGACTTTAAACCATCGGTTTTCAACTGATTCAGTACTGCTTCTGCAATGGCATCCGATGTTCCAGCTAGTTCCGACGTAGTCACGATCTTCTTTTGCGTCTTGGAAAAATAGCGAATTATCAGACAAAGTATTTTCTTCGTATCAACAGCCGTAGATTCATCAAGTATTAACGAGTAATGAGATTGATCGATGTCCTCTATTAACTCTTCTAGAATACATGGTGATAAAATATTCTTGATGAGGGCCGAACATTTTGTACGGTGCAATTTGATGTCTTGCAGCACTTGGGATTCTTCATCAAGATTTTTTATCACGAGTGAAAGATGGTCAACAGTTTTAATAGAGCAGTGTTCTGCTACGTACGTCGCGATTTTTAGCTCAGCCACTCTTCTTTGAACAGAAAGAGTCGGTTTGGCAAATGCATCCATTTTCGGCAATGCGGCCACGACCTGCTGATTCTTCGCACACTGGATGTGTTTTTTCGAGGTACCATGGTCTAGGAGAGTTTTTCTGTATGCGTTCAGAATAGATTTGCAATAGGCGCAGTATGCATTCGTTGCATCCCCGTCAGGCGATGGTTTCAACCAACCTATATTGTGATGAAGAGATTTCATAAATAAATCATTGTATTTGTAAAACAATCGAGTATAGGTAACGGCATATTTCAGAACCTTATGAAGTGGACTCAACTACCAAGTGTAACGAATAATGTATATTTGAAAAAAGACATACCTTTGAGATGAGGATCTGATTCCCAACTTTTAAGGTACTTTTGTACGTAGGATTTTTTTGCACTTTGAGTTTTCGGCATTTTTGTCTACACCGATCACCGGATCAAACTATATTTCGGGGTTTCCCCAATACGCATCAAGGCGAATTCGAAACGAGCGACGAGATCGTTCAGATAAAATAACGATAACAGATAAACTCAGGGTTGGTCACAGGTTAGGTGAGAGTTGAGAGAACTGCACGAGTGACTATATCTGTGATCGCGCATGTGATATGTATAGCTCTTACGACTAACTAGAGCTAGAGAACTACAGAGGGCAGCATGAGTCTAAGCAGTGGAGGAAAAATTACAACACTACTGTGTTCTCACCTCCGTAAGTCAGAATATCGGATTCCCCTGAAAAATCCCCTGACGCCCGGAAATCCCCTAGAAATTCACCTAAGTATTTTTTTCCCCTGTCTGTCCCCTGAATCAGAGAAAATTCTACTAGATCTAGGGAGAAATCCCCTAATCTGGCAACACTGCGATGAGATGAGTGAGTGGCGCTAATGTACGTGGATAAGAAATGAATTAACTTCGTGGAATAGAATAAGCAAAATATGGCGCTCAATTTGAATACAATTGGTGAATATTCTAACATAATTGTATCGTATTGCATTGTATATGTGTATATGTGTTTCTTGTAAATGTATTAAGTTTCAGCCCCGGTTTGATTTATAAGTGCATTGTGTAATAGAGTTGTGTGAGGCGTTTGTGTGTGTATACATGTATGTATCTTGCGACGATGTTAATTTCTGTGAGTTTGCAAAGTCCTCGACTCTTCTCTTCTTTTATTTTGCGGTGCATATTCTGCATATTCTTCGCGACGTCGTGTGAAACGATTGCAGTATTGACATGGTGCATTTCAAATATTACTGTGTTCTACATTAGTTATTGACATGTCTTTTTCATTCTTGAAAAGAAAATATCAATTTTACTCGTTAGTATGCACCATATAAATTTTTGACAAGCAACGCCGGACTTCTCTACTTCCGTCGGTAACATATCAAACTTTGAGTGTGGTACTCCCAATCTAACCCCGTTCAATAATACCCCACTCAATAATACCTGGAAATATTTTCCCCCTTTTGAGCTTCGTAAATGAGTACTTCGAACGTTTATGATATGTATTCCACAGGGTGCAATTTCGTCCACTTTACGATTATGTATATGTTTCAGATGTTGCCGTTTGCCGAATTGGGAAGGCTGTGCTCGAGGGAGTCGCGTGGCCCCAGTTGAAGACAGCGGATGTTGCCCACCTGAAAGGAAATGCGGTGCTGTTTTTAGGAGGCTTTGTGCACGGTGCACATGTCGGCGTAAGGACACTCCGCAGATAAGAAACATCCAGGCCAAGCAGAGCTTGACCAGCGTTGCCGCGCCAGTTCTTCCGGAGGTATACATGTACACTATCATGCTCACAGGGTGTCCCAAAAAACCGACTGAGTCGAAAGTATGGATCAATCGAGCTGAACGCGTGTGAATCGACTTGATTTTTTAAACTAGAGGCGCCAGATTTATTTTGAAATGAACCTATTTCCATGTAAGAATATTGGTACCATTAAAATTCAAGTTCATATGACGATGATTCGGAGATGATTATGATGAAGTGATCCTGAAATTCTGTGAATCGACATATATTAGCATTGAAAATGCTTCCGTTTTCGGGTCAGTAGTGAGGTCTGTGGGATGAAATCTTGAAATGATGCAACGGAAGCGATGCAACAGATGTGCGTAATGAAAAGTTGAATAAATAAATAAAAGATCGAAAACAATTGAACGAGGGACATTTCGGTAATGTAGATTTCACGGTGCACAAGATGATTCGTAGTATAATCATAGATGGCAATAATAATAGCGCAGCATGTAAATTCAGAGATTCAGATGAAAAAATGCACGAAAACAAGATAACGAAGAAAATTTTCAATGCATCAGCTGCTTGCGTTACATTCAAGATTTGTAGATTTTTATAGAGTTCTTGATTCTCGTGTGTTTCATGCAAACAGCTTTGCGGAAAACTTCTGTTTGAGTGCGAAATATAGGCTCAGCTCTACTAAATATATGTAAAAGAAGAATATTTCGATCATATCAAACAGTGCACCAGGTTGGCTGAAAATGATTGATGAAACTTCATATTCTTTCAATTCTGCAGGAGCCACAACGCAAGATACCAGAAATACTTGTGGAACATAATGCCCCCATGCGAGGAGCCATTCCTTGTCTTCCAATTCCGATGGCCTGGTTTTGCCTCGTTTGGAACGTTCTCATTCCGGGCACGGGTGAGTAAATTAAACTGACCAGTTACAAAGCTTTAGCTTCTTTGGCTTTCGAACAAGAAATTGAAAGTGAATCAAAATAAGACTTTCAATTTCGAATCATCAAATTCAGAAGCTAGCTGTCGACAACTACCTAGATTGTCAGTCTTAACTTAAGTTTATTTGAAGAATCGAATTTGGAATTCGGAAAAACGTATTCGAACAAATTCCCCCCAATCAGGGCCGGACTTGGATTGAGGAGGCCCCGGGGCAAAACAAAATCTACGAATTACTTATGGTATGAATATGGGGGATTCCACGTCAAATCGAATGGTCGATTTCCCTGACCCCTTTTGATCTGTTTGCCCTTTTACACACTGGAAGTAGGGGAGACCGGGGCTAGTTGTCACACGGGTTAGTTGTCACAGTGTCCGTATCTCCACTGCTAGATAACAGATCGAACGGTGCTATGGATCAAAGTTGTAGTTCGATGTATGAAACAAACTAATGTCGTTAAATTGAATATCGCATCATATTGGGCCTCGCAGTGATCGATAAACTGAAATCGGACCTGATAAGTAATTATTTTCCATCTTCTAATATCTTTTTTCTCATTTTCTATGCCGCCTTGAGAAATTTCGCTATACGATATTCGGAAAGCTTATTCTTAACGCTTTCATTTGATGTACATATTGTTGATATTTGAATGGCGAGTCAGCGAGATGTGCAAATTTTTAAACAAAATAGCGGGTTGGGGCAGGTTGTCACAAAATTATTGGGGCAAGTTGTCACGTGTAAAAACTCACCGACCATGGTTTTTTGAGTTGAGGTCAACTTTCTCAAGATTCTCGGAGTCTGGGTGGGATTTCGCATGGTTTGTGGGGTGTTCGGAGTCTAGGTTGACTGTTTCGTGGTTTCCAGGAGACAATACAATGAAACCCGTTTTCGCCATTTAAAATACTCGGGACAACTTACCCCGGGGTCTGTGACAACTTACCCCGCCTCGGGGCAAGTTGTCACACTCCGCGAATTTTTTTGAAAATTCGAAAAAACCTACTCAGACTTGCTTTAGAATAACCAAAAATTTTCTGTAGGTGCGCAAAGGATGCATCTACAATATCCCATCTCAAGATTTGCGAAAAAAAAATTTGGAAAAATTCTAAAAATCAGAGAGTAAAAAGTGTGATAACTAGCCCCGGTCTCCCCTACACGTTGAAAGGATCAACTGTGAATTTTTTTCAGATTTTTCTGATCAAGTATTTTTTTACTACAGCTGGTCAAATAATCAGCTTTTAGCGTTTTTTCGATTTTTCAAGCCAACATAGCGAGAAATCCAGATGAGCAATGAAAAAAGTTCTTCTACAAAAGTTTCGCGTTTTTCTTTTAAATTTCTGAAAATAATTTTTGGGAGCATTCAAATACTACGTCACGCTGTTAGGGGGGGGAGGGGGTAAGCTTCACTGTGATGACCTATATGACGAGGGGGCGGGGGGATAAACTCGCAGCGTCACGTCACGCTTTTTTTACCGACAGGCATGGTGCGAGTTTCAAAATATTGACAAATTTTCAGACAAATTTCAAAATATACGAAGGTGAGGGGGGGGAGTCGAGATCGAAGTCGTCACATCACGTCGAGAGGGGGGTAAAAAACTGCGTGACGATGTGTGATGTGGGGGAGGGGGGGTCCGAAATGGCCAAAAACAGCGTGACGTAGTATTTCAATGCCCCCTTTTGCAATTTTTCGTGCCTCGCGAAACTGCAGTTTTGGTGAAAAATCTTCGAAAATCTTCAGTAACAAAAAAGTGCCCTGATCGAATTGGCTGAAATTTTCAGACAGCATGTCATTTTCAATGCTAAAATTTTTCTGAAAATTTCATAGTGGGCCGAGCAGTGGTTCAAAAGATACATCAACAAATATTCGCACAGTGGCGACAAATCGGTGATTATGAGGTCGCAAAAAAGTTTTTTCGGCCGCAGTTCAAAAATTCAAGGGCGATCGCGAGTACGCAGACAAGAATAATAAATATTGATCTTAAATTTTCGAATCGTGGCGAAAAAAAACTGTTTTGGGATCTCATAAGCGCCGAATTCTCGCCACTGTGCGAATATTTGTTGATGTATTTTCTGAACCACTGCTCGGCCCACTTTGAAATTTTCAGACAACCTGTGGCATCGAAAAAGACACGCTGTGTATAAATTTCAGCCAATTCGAGTAGGGCACTTTTGAGTTATGAATGATTTACACTCATTCTGTATTAAAACAACACTTGAACGGGGTATTAAAAATCTGATGAAAATACTCTCGGAAAGTTCACAAAAAACCCCAAAATTTTCGTATTGGAACTTTTTTCATACATCGATCACGTTTTGAGCTACGTAGGCGCGAAAAATAAAAAAAAATTGAAAATCAATTTATTCGATGATTTTTCGTAATGGAATGATGAGTCCAAAAAATCTCAGTTCATCCTTTCAACATGTAGTTTGACTGTGCAAAAGGACAAGCAGATCGTTTTTTCGGTCGATTTGAAGTGGAATCTCTCATATATAGAATAGTTGAAGGCAAAAAATCATAGCATTTTTTCGAATATTTTTCTCTTTTCATCCCCTGCCAAGGGGCCCCCTCGATCGGGGGCCCCGGGGCAATGCCCCGCTTGCCCCAATGTAGTTTTCGATTACCATTAATTGTTACAATAATGCCGTCCCTGTCTACAATTTCTTGTTAAATCTTTCCAACAATAGTCTCAATTGAACCAGAAAATGTGTGTAGATATATAAATGTTATTTGGCCCCATCCGAGAGTTTTTTTCTTATAACTTCCATTCAATCCTAGGTACATTTTGGAGCGGGCTATTCAATCTCTGCGTGGGACAACCGAGGTACTCAGCGGTCGCTACTCCTAGAGCTAGAATAGGCGCATTTGTGGTGAACACGATCGTCGGTGTTGGGCAACTGTTTACGGTTTTATTCTGCCTCGTCGGATGGGGTTGGAGTATCTGGTGGGGTGTTACGATGGTGCGATTAGCCAGTGAGTACCCCTACCTACGGGATATCATGAGGGGCATTCCATGCCAAATCGACCGGCCGCTGACCCTCGCCATGTCTGATTTCTGCTCTATAATTGGAATTATGTTTATGGGGTCTGAAAATGGGCGCCTGATTTTTCTCAGATTTTTTTGAGAATCGCTGTGAAAGTTGCCTTATTTTCGTACCAATTGATATCTCAGCATCCGTTAGTTTAAAAACAAAAACAAAAAATCAACTGTAGCAATAATCTTCGCTATGATCTCACACAGTGGTCTAGGATCGCGATTTTGACTCCGGTGGATATGACCGATTTCGACGAAATTTCAACCGCAAAGCCCTTATAAAATTACGAAGATTTTGAGCCCTTGACAAACGTGCCCACGTTTGTCAAGGGCTCAAAGGGCAGACGTCTGGTTCAGAAGCTACAATCGAATGAATGTCGAAGAAACGTTCAATACCGTAATGGCAAACTAAACTTCTGATCTAAAATAGTATATTTTCTAACACATGCACGATTTCTGCGTTTTTGTTACGTATTAAGCGGGCCTAAAGTGACCTTTTTTGACCGGCTTGAAACAGCGCCCGTAAAATGGGCAACGCCCGCTTTTGAAAGACTGTTTACAGGGTGTCCCAAAATTAGATGCGGAAAATGATAGGGGTAATAAAGGGGGTCGACCTGAGTAAATTGACCCCAATAACATGTGGTCTGCAAAGTCGCGTTCGCGAGATACGGCCGGTTAAAAAGTTGCGCTAGGGTGACATTTTAAGGACGTTGCCTAGTGAGCCAGCGCGGGAGAATTCGGCTTCCCGCGCGAAAGTGGAGGGGATGACGGTTGGGACCGACTCTCGGGGCTACGACGGAGTAGGGATAGGCGCTCGGGATTGGCTATAATTGGGAAGAGAATTGCTATATATTGAATGACATCGTAGATAAATTCGATATAGTGAGAGCCTCTATTCGCGGGGGTAGGCAACGTCCTGAACCGGCCGTATCTGGCGAATGCGACTTCGCCGACCACATGTTATTGGGGTCAATTTACTCAGCTCGACCCCCTTCATTACCCCTATCATTTTTCGCATCTAAATTTGGGACACCCTGTATACGACTGTGTCCAGGTCGTCCTGGACACCAAAATCCACGCCCGGTCGACCTGGTCACCAAGAATTACGGTCCGGGCGACCTGGACACCAAGAATTACGGTCCGGACGACCTGGACACCAAGAATTACGGTCCGGGCGACCTGAACACAGTCGTACAGTCTTTCAAAAGCTCGCAGAAAAAACGCAGAAATCGTGCGTGTGTTACGAAAACATCCTTTTGTGGTTGGAGACCGTTGAAGATCATGCACTTCTAGTTGGTGAAAAAATCGGCAAAAAATGTTTCGGTCAATTCCAAGTCATAGCGAAGATTTTTCCTACAACTGAATTATTTGTAAAACTGACGGTCGATTCTGGGATATCAACTAGTATGAAAATGAGGCAACTCCCACAGCGATGATAAAAAATCTAAAAAAATCAGGTCCTCATTTTCCGACCCCATGAATATTATTCTAATTTGAAAGCAAAATCGGACATGGTGATGGTCAGCGGCATGTCGATTTGACATGGACTGCCCCATAAATATTCTATAATACTAACTTTAGGTATTATACATAACCTTCAAAAATATCTACCCACAAGAATTTGTCCAACAAAACACTCGTTCTTAAAAAATGTCTCCATATTAAAAGAATTGATATCAGATACGACTGCAATGCCAAGCACACATGAAAATTGAATTCAAGAAAATTGCGTTGTGTTCGTCCACTTGCCAGTCGTTGCGCTCGCTCACGTACTTTATTGGCTTCTGATAATTACTGAGAATGAAAAATTTGAGAAACAAATCTCGACAAAAGATTTAGTGAGTGGTACTTACCGGGCCATCAGAACAATGTACAAAAATGTTATGTGCTTTCAAAAAGTTGATCTGGTTAAAAACTCTGAAGGCTTGTTTTTCGATTTCAGTCAAGTTCAGACTGTTCAGTCCTTAGGGATCCACCCTGTATTTGCAATTAACCGCATGGGTCACTCGGGCTCTCACCCATGTCAATCGTTAATGAATGCCAAACAAAAATGTACAATTCGCGTGTCCATTTTTTGTACCGTGCAACTTTTCGAATTTATTTTCCTTTTACAGGAAAGTACAAACGCTTCAGGGACTCAGAGGCTGCGACCAACGATATTGAGGCTCGAGGCGGTGGTGTCGACGGGTCAACGGCTCCTCCAGGAATCCCAAACCAAGCGCCCCGTGAATATGAAAGAGCTCGTTGATGAAACAATTTTACATCACGTAATTTTTTTTTATATCAGAAGCTTTCACATGGTAATATCTTTGAGCATGTATATGGGGCATTCCATGCTAAATCGACCTGCCGGTGACCCTCGACCTCTCAGATCTGGTCCGTGATTTTTCGTGTCATTCTTCCGACTCTAAATAGGAACGAAAATTTTTTCCAGATTTTTCAAAACAAATTTGAGCGCGTGGTAAATTTTCAAAGTTTTTTTTTCAACACCTCGATGGCTGTAACCGAAGAATCTGGAAAAATTCTCAAAAAGTCGCTGTCAAAAATGAAAATTTTTTACCCATATAACATTATGTCCAAACTTTTCCTCCGACCTGATTTTCAGATTTCTCGAATGAAAAATTTGAAAAAATATATAAGTGGAGATCAATACACCGTGGACTGCTACCGGAATATTTAAAGCGTTAGCCAAGGATTTTTGGAATTTTTTTCCCCCACGGAGACCATAAGAAGAAGCATGAACTGCTATGCGAGGCGCGTAGTTGAATACAGCCCGAAAAGAGTCACTGCTTCGCGGGGCGCTAGCGAAACGTCGAGTCCACAGAACGCTCCAGGAGCTGTCTAGTAAACGTAATCAACAAAAGTAATCTTTCAAAACATTCTTCCTATGAAAAGTTTGGAATCAGATACAACTACCAAGTACAAGAATTAACAATAAAATTGAACCGACTAGCGTTGTGCTCGTTCGCTCGCTGCGCTCGCTCACTCGATTGGTTTTTCAAACAATTTGTAATGTAATAAAAATTAAGGGGAAAAATTCCGAACAAAAATTCGAGAGAAAAAAAAATTAAGTAGTGGTACTTGGCGGGCCAGGTGTGGATAGGTGAAAGAGTATTAGGTCAGATATTAACGTGAATTTTCAACGTGACGTATCAATTGCTATGATGGCGCGCCAAGTACCTACCAGTAGGGGAGACCGTGGCTAGTTGTTACTGCACGGTTTAGTTGTCACAGTGTCCATATCTCCACTGCTAGATAACAGATCGAACGGTGCTATAGATCAAAGTTGTAGTTCGATGTATGAAACAAACTAATGTCGTTAAATTGAATATCACATCATATTCGGCCTCGCAGTGATCGATAAACTGAAATCGGACCTGAAAAGTAATTATTTTCCATCTTCTAATATGTTTTTTTCTCATTTTCTAGACTGCCTTGAGAAATTTCGCTACCCGAACATGGTTTGTGGGGTGTTCGGAGTCTAGGTTGACTGTTTCGTGGTTCCCAGGAGACAATGCAATGAAACCCGTTTCCGCCATTTAAAATACTCGGGACAACTTACCCCGGGGTCTGTTTAACCCGCCTCGGGGCAAGTTGTCACACTCCGCGAATTTTTTTTTAAATTCGAAAAACCTACTCAGACTTGCTTTAGAATAACCAAAAATTTTCTGTAGGTGCGCAAAGGATGCATCTACAATACCCCATCTCAAGATTTGCAAAAAAAATTTGGAAAAATTCTAAAAATCAGAGAGTAAAAAGTGTGACAACTAGCCCCGGTCTCCCCTACTCCCTAAATTTTGTTCGTTCAAATTTTTTATCAGAACTTTTCCCCCCAATTTTTATTATTACATCACAATTACAGTCCATGCTTCTTCTTATGGTCTCCGTGGGGGAAAAATCTCCAAAAATCCTTGGCTATCGCTTAAAATATTCCAGTAGAAGTCCACGGTATATTGATCTCCACTTATATTTTTTCAAATTTTTCAATCGAAAACTCTAAAAATCAGGTCGAAGGAAAAGTCTGGACATAATGTTATATGAGTAAAAACTTTTCATTTTTGACAGAGACTTTTTGAGAATTTTTCCAGATTTTTCGGTCACGGCGATCGAGGTGTTGAAAAAAAAAACTTTGGAAATTCACCACGCGCTCAAATTTATTTTAAAAAATCTGAAAAAAGTTCTCGTTGCTATTTAGAGTCGGAAGAATGCCACGAAAAATCACGGACCAGATCTGAGAGGTCGAGGGTCACCGGCAGGTCGATTTGGCATGGAATGCCCCATATTCTATGTAAGTCGATACCGCATACATGCTGGAGGGCAATATATTAGCAGCATTCAGCATTAAAAATGCTTCCGTTTTCGGGGTAATAGTGCACCGGGGTAATGTGTACTGTAGACTGGGCCAAAAAAATTGACTATTTTTTTTTTTTTTGAATAATATATTGAGAATATCATTCAGTATGGCAAAAAAAAAATTTCATGAAATTTTAAGCCCTTAATATTAACTTGAAGAGGTCTATCATCGCTATTTTTGATTTTTAGTAATAATTTGATGTTTTACGTCAGAACTGTCGAAATATTGAAGTGAAAAAATTTATGTTCACTTATCCCTTTATAAAATTAAATTCCCTACAAAAAAGGTCTGATTATAGATTTTTGTCAGACAA
This sequence comes from Euura lappo, assembly GCA_018257835.1. Lineage (NCBI taxonomy): Eukaryota > Metazoa > Arthropoda > Insecta > Hymenoptera > Tenthredinidae > Euura > Euura lappo. The sequence goes on from JAEUYN010000723.1 coordinate 70,162, forward strand.
GTTGTTTCCGAGTAATTAAGCTTAATAAATTGATATAATTTCTCGATTCGACTTTTTTAATTTGGAATTTTGTGACTGACTAACATTAAGCTTAATTACTCGGAAACGGCTTGTCTGACAAAAATCTATAATCAGACCTTTTTTGTAGGGAATTTAATTTTATAAAGGGATAAGTGAACATAAATTTTTTCACTTCAATATTTCGACAGTTCTGACGTAAGACATCAAATTATTACTAAAAATCAAAAATAGCGATGATAGACCTCTTCAAGTTAATATTAAGGGCTTAAGATTTCATGAAATTTTTTTTTTGCCATACTGAATGATATTCTCACTATATTTTTCATAAAAAAAAATAGTCAATTTTTTTGGCCCAGTCTAGTGTACTGTCCAAGCATTGGGGTCCACATAGCAAATGTCCCGAAGATGTGTCAGATGGAAGCGTTACGCTGGTTAAACACCAATGGGTTAGTGGGTCTAGATAGCCATGATTTCTGAGGCTCGACGGTTGCGGAACAGACGAGAAATAGTAGGTATATTACACACCTAGGGAGGGAAAGTAGGCTATTCCAAACTGCATGCGAGATTGACACCCGAGCCGAAGGCGAGGGTGGCAAGAACGCAGTTTGGGATGGCCTTTTTCACTCCCGTGGGTTGTATACTATTTTTCACCACCCCCTGCATCGGAAAGCACGACTTCCCGTTCACGCAGCGGGCCGAAAGTCATACTTTCCGTGCAGGTGTGGTGAAAATATTAGAAACGTGAACGTGAAATTCGCGATTTTGTACAGTAAGAACGTAATGATGAATAATAAATGTCTAAACATACCACATGTTTAACGGCATAAGGTCGTAAGCGTCAAGAACGCGCTTTTGGTGGCAAAATGAAAATTTATAATATTTGAAAAATTATAAGTATTTTCAATGAGCTTTGCCCCCAACTAAACTCGCGTGAAAAGTTAACGCTTTTTGGGGACTATGTGAGAAAAAATGAGCGATCGAATAAAAGAATATGCAATCGCCGAAAATCGTGGTTGAATTTTTTCGCATTATTTTACTTCATGTCGAATCACTTTGGCATTTTCTAATCGATTATCATTATCCTGGATCCGCCCGAAAGAAGACAGGAATACGCACATTCTGAAAACAAAAACTCGAATTCGTCTTTTGGTTGAAAAGTTACGGCCGTTTGAACGAAAAACGAAATTTTCGAGTTTTGTAAAAGTGTGGTATCGTAAAAAAAAGAGAATAGTCATACGGGGGACAACATTTGTATACACGGTGGCCCAAAATTGAATGCGAAAAATGATAGGGGTAATAAAGGGGGTCGAGCTGAGTAAATTAACCCAAAGAACATGTGGTCTGCGAAGTTGCGTTCGCGAGATACGCCCGGTTAAAAAGTCGCGCCAGCATTTGTATTTAGCAGTCAAATTGGCAGGGGAAATCGGTCGGTATTCTGGTTTTAGGTGCGCTCGACCCCTTCATGAACAAATCTTAACGAATAAAGTGTTCGAGTTTATGATTCTTCAACTGGAAATGATTGTTAACCGTAAGGTAGACTGGGGACGGCTGTAACATTTTTCGGTTTTGCCCTCACTGAGCTCAAACTACAGTGAACACATCAATGTTCCAAATACCATAGCAAAGAGAATTCAATTGCTGACAAAATGGCGCTAAGTAGGACTCTTTAGCATAAATAGAAAAAAGTATGAGCCTGTCAGAAAAAATCGGAAAAGTGTTACAACTGACCCCAACCCCAGGATCAGTTGTAACACAAGATTTTTTCACAAAATTAGATTATTTATCAGGATTTTGATGATTAATATCAGACATTCCCATAAGGAATACGTGTTTCGGGAACTAAAAAATATAAAAATAACTTTTCATCACCTCTTGATGGCCGAATATTTTCGTTTGGATAAAATCTTATAAATATAATGTTTTTTTTTAATATTATTATGATTATTTCATAACATAAACTACGAGAATGCCTGAATAAAAGAAGGAGAAGGAATGTTGTTAGCTGTAAGCATCCGCCATCAAATGGTTGCAATGTCCCCGGACCAACTGTTACAACTGACCCCAGACGAGTTTTTTTACTTTAAGTCAAAATTTCATTTATTCTGTCGAATCTATCAACTCAAAATACTGTGAATACTGACACAGAATTGGTCAAGGAAACATATGAACAAAAGAAAAATTTAAGATTTATCATAGAAGCCTAATTATCGATGTTTAACTAAGATTGTAAGAACTTACTTTAGGCCCGAAAATAACAATGGGCCCCGCTACCCACTTCCGCTTTGCACGGAGGACCGCCACCTACTAATGTGCTAGTTTGGACTACTTGCACGGATTATCAGGCGGCGGTATATAAATGTCCTACCCTTAGTTTTAGAGATATTAACAATGTTACAACCGTCCCCAGTCTACCCTACTCTAGCTCCGCGTCACGGCCCGTGTCGATTAGCGCGGTCGCGCGCGCCGTCACTTATAAATCTATCGTTTTGACATAGTGCCCATGCATGTCCCATTCTAAAAGTTGAGGTTTCTTATAGAAAATTGACCAAGGAATACGCTGGTATTTTTTTTTTTTTTTAATTTTCGGAGCGTGCGAAAACCTCGGAAACTACGTTTGAATAATGTAATTGTTTATAACAAATGAAATTGTTGATGGCCATTAAATACAATAAATATGTCCAGAAAGTGCCATTCAAGAGCTACAAAATGCCGTCTTGTAGAAGTCTGTAGGATAGATAGAACCGGAGATATAGGCAGTTGAAGGAGAGCGTGTTTTCGATTTTTGGCAGTTTTTTTATGATTTTCAACCCCGTGTAACTTCTCAACTAGGGGCGATAAAAATAAAATAAAAATTCTTTGATGTATTCATTTGTTGCAAAGAACGTGTAAAAAAATTTATTTCAAAATCAGAGACCTATTGGTCAGAAATCACCCGTTTTTATCCGATCTGACGTGGACTGACTCATATATGTGTAATTTTTGTTCTGCCTCCCCTGTTTAGCCGCGCCGTACACCGCTAGCTTTATCCTACTCACGAAACCCTCGTTCATATCGATAAAGACTATGTATGCATCAAACTGAGAATGATATTTCGGGGGTAAACCCACTGTTTTATTTTTTTCCGTTTGTTCGTCTGTTCCACGAAAATACTGGAAAGTAACATTAAGGTGTTCACGGGTGTTCATAATTTACAAGTTGCCGAACACCAAGGCTTTTGTTATTATTGATTTTTTCATATCGATCTAAACTTTTCTGTACTAACAATGAATAAAAGAAGACGAAACGTATTTCAGAGGTCGGCGAAAGTATTTTTTTATAACACCTGCGTGGAAAGCTTGATTTTCGATGCCTGTGTTTGGTTTGGAAAGGGCCCCTTTTCAGATGAGTGAAAAAAAGTAATATTTCTTCACTATCGCGCAGGCGCACATCGTGCATTATCATCATTTTTTCACCAACAGGCATGCGCACTTCAAGCAATCTACATTTCTTCACTATCACGCATGCGCACTTTGAAATAAGTCAGTCGTTCAGTAGCGCCATCGGTCGGTGGCAACGTCCAAGCGTCCGCGAAGTGGCGCCCCAGGCGGCAGCGATGTGTCAACCTAGATTATCGCCTAACTTCGGGTTGGTTATGGTCGGCCATTTGCTCATCTGTCAGATGTTATTCGTCTGTATCTCAAATCAAGCTTTCCCGCAGGAGTTATAAAAAATATGGTGTGCGATAAGTGCGGATAGGCGACATCTGCCTCGTGTGAAGTTTGAATCACTCGCTCGGCTCGCACAGCATTCAAACTCGTCTCGTGTCATCCCGCACTCGCCTGCGGCTCGTGAGTGAACGACACTCAACTCGCCTGAATGCTGGCTGCTCGCCTTCGCTCGTGTTACAAACTTCACACTCATCGGATATCGCCTTCTTTCCGCACTTATCACACAATATACTATTTTCCCTTGCGATACTCGTAAAGAATGTAGTTTATTGCGACGCATTCAAAAGTTCAATGAATATTGGAGGAAAATGCAAAGGTTTCGAAAATTGTTGAATCATCAATGTTATGAATAATTTGAATGTTCCTACAACAAAAATAATTATTCAATTCTGCGGATGGTGGATTTTTTTCTAGAGTAGTATCATGGTTCTATTTTGTTTACATAATTTGTTGTCTGACGCTGCGACGTGAAGGTGCGAAGGCTCGAGCATGAATCCGCGCGTCCTGCGCTAGTGCGACGCCGATCGACGGAGCTCAACGCGGGCACATGACGCAGCGCGAGACAATTATAAAAAAAAAATATGGCTTGAAATAAAAAAAAAAAAATCACGATCCGCGAAATTAAATAAGGCGATAATATTTTGTTTCGAAGTTTCAAAATTGTTTATTTTCAGAGAAAATCTACGAACATTGAAATTATTTATAACAATGACAATTCACATTTTACTTGGGTCTCTGACATTTTTTTCGAAGATATATTCTTTCAACTTTTAAATGCGTTGTCAAACATCTCTCAGCAACGAGATTTAGTTGGTAAACTGCTGTTATATTTTTCTTTTTTTCGCAAATGCGCAGATACGTTGTGTTGTGTAATCGAATGAAAAAATACTTGGCCACGTCTCCTGTTGAAGACTAAATTACGCTCAATGTTGGTAAATGTGAATCATGTAGATAGGAGTTTGTCGTCAAAAATTTCTAGAAATAGTCCAGGCAATTTAGACTTTGACCCGGACAAAATTTCATGGCGAGATTTTTTTGTTCCATGCCCTCGAGGGGGTCACTGGGAGTGTAAATTTGAAATGGCGACCAAATTGAGCTTTTACTTGTTTGCGAAAAGTTTGTTTCGAAGAAAACAGTTTTCTCAAATAACTCAGCCATTTTTGGGTCAAACGAAAACCGACTGGGACAAAAGTTGTACGAAATGTTGTCTGCTACAACTTTTGTATGAAACTTTTTTGCGTGGCATCGATATTTTTCGAATTAAAGTCAAAAAACGTTCCTCACATTCATTTTCAACTTTTCAGCTATAATGTACGAAACCAAACTTGTAGAGAATCAAATTTGGGACAACTTTTGTATAAAATTTTTTTGCGTAGCATCGATGTTTTTCGAATTACACCCAAAAAAAAAACGTTCCAAATTCCAAAAACTCGCATTATTTCGTTTATTTTCAACTTATCAGCTATAATGTATATAACCAAACTTGTAGAAAATCAAATTTGGAACAACTTTTGTATAAAACTTTTTTGCGTAGCATCGATGCCCCAAGTGTGTACCTGGATACTCGTTCTTCTGGAGCGTGTTCACAAATTTGGCTTTTTTCAATTTGAGTCTGTGGTAGCTGCTTTTACAAAAGAAGTTTCAAATACCTGGTTATTTCGCGTAGGTATCGATACGTGGATTAGGCCTATAGAGGATACCACGTCATAAAAAAAAAAACGCGCCTCGGCGTCAACCTCTAGGTGGTGTGGAAAGAGTTCACGTCTCTATTCATCGTTGGCGTACGAATTCCAATATCGATTTCTGTGAAAAGATGTGGGAACCGAAATTGTTGAAAATTTAATTTTATACAAGTTTGGTTGGATACATTATGGCTGAAAAGTTGAAAATAAACGAGATAATGCGAGTTTTTGGAATTAGGAAGGTGTTTTTTTTTTTTTTTGTGTAATTCGAAAAACATCGATGCTACGCAAAAAAGTTTCATACAAAAGTTGTCCCAAATTTGATTTTCTACAAGTTTGGTTATATACATTATAGCTGATAAGTTTAAAATAAACGAGATAATGCGAGATTTGGAATTTCGAACGTTTTTTTGGGTGTAATTCGAAAAACATCGATGCTACGCAAAAAAGTTTCATACAAAAGTTATTCCAAATTTGATTCTCTACAAGATTGGTTTGGTACATTATAGCTGAAAAGTTGAAAATGAACGAAAGCAACGTTTTTTTAGTTTAATTCGAAAAATATCGATGCTACGCAAAAAAGTTTCATACAAAAGTTATAGCGGACAAAATTTCGTACAACTTTTGTCCCAGTCGTTTTTCGTTTGACTAAAAAATAGCTGAGTTATTCGAGAAAACCCGTTTTTTTCGGAAAAAACTTTTCGAAAATGAGCAAAAGCTCGATTTGGTCGCCATTTCAAATTTACACTCCCAGTGACCCACTCCCCCTCCCCCCCGAGGGCATGGAACAAAAAAATCGCGCCATGAAATTTTGTCAGGGTTCGGTCGATTTTTGGGCTAAATTGCCTGGACTAAAATACAACACGGTATCGCAAATTCTCATGATACTACAATGGGGTATTGGGAATCCGAACTTCTTCGTTCCCTGGATTTAACGCCTTCGTTGTAGATTAAGAGCATGCTCCAGTCAGCCGTTTCCGTATTTAAAAAATAATGAAGCCTAATATGAACGGGGGGGTGTTTAATGGGTTCCTTAGACGATTTGTATTAAATTGGTAGCTGGCATGAACGTGTATCTCACCAAAATCGAGTAAAATAAGGCTTTTTTGTGTCGCGAAGCGTGGGACCGTCACTTGTTTTCACTGATATCACGGACTACGCATCACAAGGGTGGAAACGAACTATTAAGCGCCCTCAGGAATATAATTCCACTCACATGTATCGCAAAACTTGTTCATTTCACTCAACGATGAATACGAAAAATTGTTTCCAAAAAAAGACTGTAATTATTGGTATAAAGCAGGGGCCGCGGCCATGTTGGATCGTTTCGCGTTGCGTGTCGGGCACTGAACTCTATAATATACTGGAAGGCTGTCTGAGGTGGTGGGGGTATCGAGAACTTGCAAGAGAGAGATAGTTGTGGTTATTACCGGACGCACTCGTCACACGCATATGTACGTTCTGAGCTACAAACATCGCTATCGCTACCGCTTCTGCGCTAACGGTCAACGTTTTCATGCGAGCTAGTCGCCATGGATTGGACAAGGAGGTCCGGTAATAACCACAACTATCTCTGTCTTCCGCAGCTCGCTACACGAATCATAGGGCAGACAGCCTTCCCGTATACTATAGAGTTCAGTGGTGTCGGGCCCGTCAGCGCTCCTTTTTCTACGCTCGGGCGCAACAGGAACCAAGCTTAAAGTTGTTGCCAACCTTCGTCTCGCGGTCCTGCGTTTCACGAACCGCCGTTCCTTGTTCAGCGCTATGACAGCTGAGCGGGAATTCAAACGGAAATAATTCGGAATAATAAGAGCTATAAGAAATGTAAGATATGTATAAGTTGTAAAAATAATATATAATAAAACATACATAATAGTTATAACAATGCATTAATAACAATGCATGTATAAGTTGTAAAAATTTGTAAATTAGTCTTATTGTAAGTAGTAATGTATTAGATGAAGTTATGGAGACGGAAACCATGTAACCCCGAGGGGAACATTAAATAAACATACATAAACATACATAAACATACATAAACATACATAATAGTTATAACAATGCATTGTTGTTATTATTATTATTATTATTATTATTATTATTATTATTATTATTATTATTATTATTATTGTTATTGTTATTGTTATTGTTATTGTTATTGTTATTGTTATTGTTATTGTTATTGTTATTGTTATTGTTATTGTTATTGTTATTATTATTATTATTATTATTATTATTATTATTATTATTATTATTATTATTATTATTATTATTATTATTATAACGGAAAAAATTGAAATCCCGATTTTCACAACACTTTCAAGATAAAAAAAAATAAAAATACGACTCTATACCTCTGCCTTGTCTAGTTTTTTTATGCTGAAACTTGAAAATCTCTCAAAAGAATCGGAATTTTGATTATTCTGTTTGTTTCACAGGATTTCAGTGTTGGTAGAAAAAAAAAATCGCGCATACGTTTTCATTTTCATTCACAAATTTCACCACTTTCGAGTAAATTTTTTTCAATGATAATGATAATAATAATTATTATAATAATTGTTATGATTATTATTTCGGAAATTGTGATTATAATGATAATAATAGCAATAATAATAATAATAATATTAATAATAATAATAATAATAATAATAATAATAACAACAATGCATTGTTATAACTATTATGTATGTTTTATTATATATTATTTTGACAACTTATACATATCTTACATTTGTTATAACTATTAATATTCCGAATTATTTCCGTTTGAATTCCCGCTCAGCTGTCATAGCGCTGAACAAGGAACGGCGGTTCGTGAAACGCAGGACCGCGAGTCGAAGGTTGGCAACAACTGTAAGCTTGGTTCCTGTTGCGCCCGGGCGTCGAAAAAGGAGCGCTGACGGGCCCGACACGCAACGCGAAACGATCCAACATGGCCGCGGCCCCTGCTTTATACCAATAATTACAGTCTTTTTTTGGAAACAATTTTTCGTCTTCATCGTTGAGTGAAATGAACAAGTTTTGCGATATATGTGAGTGGAATTATATTCCTGAGGGCGCTCAATAGTTCGTTTCCACCCTTGTGATGCGTAGTCGGTGACATCAGTGAAAACAAGAGACGGTCCCACGCTTCGCGACACAAAAAAGCCTTATTCTACTCGATTTTGGTGAGATACACGTTCATGCCAGCTACCAATTTAATACAAATCGTCTAAGGAACCCATTAAACACCCCCCCGTTCATATTAGTCTTCACTATTTTTTAAATACGGAATCGGCTGACTGGAGCATGCTCTTAAAGAGATACGTCCGAGTAGAATTTTTTTTTCACTTTTTTTTTTATTCGCTTATATTAAAGTTTATAGTCTTAAGAATATTGTGTGTAAATTTCATATAGAAATTCAAAAAATTTTGGAAGTTATGAGGAATTTACCAAAATGCGGTCGAACGGCCGGCCGCCCGTTCGGCCACCTGGCTCCGAGGGGCTATTCACTTGAGAAGTTCATTGTACCCTAGTCTTGGACATTTGGAAAAATTTGGGGTAAAATATACCAATTACATAGGCGACGGAGATTCAAAACTTATGACGGCATAATTGATAGTGTAGCTTACAAAGATATAGAAATAAATAAGAAGGAGTCCATTGGCCACGTGCAAAAGAGAATGGGCACTTGGCTCAGAAATTGCAGAACAAAGAACAAAGTTGGGGGACAAGAGAAATTGACCGGCAACTTGATTGACAATCTCACCATTTACTACGGTCTTGCGATAAGACGTCATAGCGATTCTGTGGAAAACATGAGGAAAGCAATCATGGCCACCTTTTTACACATGAAATCAACCGATCAAGAGCCACAGTATGATGATTGTCCGCCGGGAAGCGATTCATGGTGTACTTGGCAGAAAGCTACAGCTACTAATACATTGAACAGTTACCACCATAAGCCCGCTCTCTATCCGGATGTTGCTAAAGCTATAGAACCAATTTTCAGAGACCTGAGTAGTGAGAATTTATTGCAACGCTGTGTTGGAGGATACACGCAAAATTCAAATGAGAGTTTCAATAATCTGATTCGGCAGACAGCACCCAAAGTTACCCACAGTGGTGCACAAATTGTACACATTGCAACCAATATCGCTACATATACTTTCAACTCTGGAGCAAAGTCATATCTCCAAATTATGGATGCATGAGGCCTCAAAGTAGGAAGAAACGCTGATCAGTTTTGTGACGTCGAAGATGAAATTCGAATAAAGACCAAGACCAAGAACAAGATTGAGGGTACCAGCGCAAGACCAAGACCAAGACTGAGTGTGCAAGAACAAGACCAAGACCAAGACTACCATGGTCTTGGTCTTGGTCTTGCTTTTGCTCATCACTAACTCAAAGTGACTAAGGATCAAAGCCCTTAAGGTACTGTTCGACGAGGTTATGTTTTTAGTACAAGCCGTTGGTGTGGCCTGGCGAGCCGAAGGCGAGCCTATAAGGCAAAGCCAACGGCTTGTGAGAAAAACATGACCTCGCCCGAAAACAGTTACCTACTTTACGGACATGCCACATAATATATTATTTCTGGACAATTGGACATCCGTCACGTACTTTACTGTTGTGGATAGAAGATAGATTACTGTTATAGATTCTCTCTAAATTTTTTGGCGTGATATTAGCATTGAAAATGCTTCTATTTTCGGGTCAATAGCGAGGTCTGTGGGGTCAATCTCAAATGTTGGACGCGAGTCGCGAAATATGGTAGGCCATGTTGTAGCGGAAGCGATATTGCGGAAGTGCGTCATGAAAAGTTGAATAAATAAATAAAAAACAAAAACACTGAATGATTGTAAGGAATTAAGGTGAGACGCTATGAAATACCAGCGGCTTGAGCAATTTTTGGAAGTTTATGCGTAAAGTAAAAATCAGATCTATCAAGACTTGAGGGATATTATCTCATTCATCTTTGGCACTTACTCCGTGTTTAGGCACAAATGAGATGTAGCCATTAAGGAAGAAGAAGAAGGAGAAGAAGAAGTAGTTCGGTGATTGCTGCGAAAAAAAAGGTTATAATAAATAATAAATAGATACATGCATTCTTCAGACCAATACGACACTGCGAACGTGAGTTTAAGTATAAAAGAATCTATTCTGTATGAATAATGTTGATTAAATTATGCATTTTACGAACAGTCCGACGTAAAAGAGCAAAAAACAGAATCAAAATTAAAAGGGTCAACATCAGCAGAACGTATGCAATTATGTCGTACAGCTAAAAGAAAAAAGAATAATGTTGTTCAACCACCATCGAGCTCAGCCATAACAGCTTCGGACAAATACGATAATACGAACGTGAGTTCAAGTCTACGCATCTATTCTTCATCAATGATGGAATATTAGAACAGGGGACATTTTCAATGACTCTGATACTTGCATAACATGCAAGATCTGTGAATTTATTTACTCCAAGCTCGGAGTGAGAGTGTGATTCACTCGACTTGGAGTGAATAACCCCTCTTTTAGAGTGAAACTGCAGGTCACTCTTTCGCAAAGAGCAAAATTATTTAAGAAAAGCCGGGCCTGTCACCCACCCCCTTCGATTTGGCTGATTTTCTGTGAGCATGTTACCTATCTGGAGAGTAGTCAAAAGCCAAAATATTATGTCCTTCAAAAATTTATTGGCAGAGTTACAGTTTTTTTTTTTCACATTTTTGACTCGAATTTGGGTATTTCCGATTATGCAAAGGTTTTTTGTACTACGTGGCTGAAAATCGGTTTCTTTATGTAAAATTGACCCAGGAACACGAATTTGGCCACAGATTTGATCTGCGACAAAAACCTACAGTAATATTAGCCAAAAACACCCAAAATTGACCAAAAAAGTCCCAAATCTTGGGGAAACGGTGCAAAAAAAATATTTTTGACTTTCTGAGGCAGCAATCTTGTAGGAAAAGAGTCAACGAATCCAATAACCACATTCCCAGATTTCTAGGACGAACCGTTCAAGAGATACGCGTTGTCAAAGTTGGAGAATCTTGTTTTTCTGGCAATAATGGACTTTTTTGACCTCGTTGGACAAATTTCCGACCTAAAGGCCTATTTTGCGGCATTCACCACGACTATCTAAATCGAGTATCAATAGGTTATTTTTATCAAATGAGATTCGTCAGATTCTGGTCAAAATAATTAAATTTACTTTTTCATGAAATAAAATAATAAGAACCCTTAAAAAGGTCCATTATTTGCAGAAAAATCAAGATTCTCCAACTTTGACAACGCGTATCTCTTGAACGGTTCGTCCTAGAAATCTGGGAGTGTGGTCATTGGATTCGTTGGCTCTTTTCCTACAAGATTGCTGCCTCAGAAAGTCGAAAACATTTTTTGTTGGACCATTTCCCCAAGATTTGGGACTTTTTTGGTCAATTTTGGGTGTTTTTGGCTAATATTACTGTAGGTTTTTGTCGTAGGTCAAATCTGTGGCCAGATTCGTGTTTCTGGGTCAATTTTACATGAAGAAACCAATTTTCAGCCACGTAGTACAAAAAACCTTTGCATAATCGAAAATACCCAAATTCGAGTCAAAAATGTGCAAAAAAAAATGTAACTCGGCCAATAAATTTTTTCGGGTTTCAATATTTTGGCTTTTGACTACTCTCTAGGTAAGTAACATACTCACAAAAAATCAGCCAAATCGAAGGGGGTGGGTGACAGGCCCAGCTTTTCTTAAATAATTTTGCTCTAAATGACATTTGCCAGAGGCTTTGCTTTCTTCTTTCGTATGACTTTCGTAGCGCTATGATCGTTCCGTCGTGCCCTCTTTGCTCGGCCGTGCCCTCTTTGCTCGGCCGTGCCCCTGGATCGCCAAAATTTGTCCATCTGGCAATCGATATCAACAACGACGATACGCTTGATCGTCGTTAGAATTATGCAATGATGCTAAATAAACAAGTCATTGTGTTACAATATAACCCAATAACAGACTACTTTATTGTCAACAGAATTCGGATATAAAATTAACTACGGCGACGAAATGCCCGTGACGGTACATATTTGTAGGCTTTAGACCTACATTCGAGCGAATGCAAATTGACTTGTATGAGGAATCACTGAGGAATTCCATGATCATGAGAAAATCGAAGACAATCGTCAAAAACCGTTGTTGATATTCCGATATACTTATACATACCGTGAGTAAACGAGGAAAGGTAACGCTTCGAAACCAATACAGGCAGACGCGCCCCTCGTCCGTGTGTCGGGTCCGTGCGGTAGCGAACGCACCCGACACACGGACGACGGGCGCGTCTGCCTGTGTTGGTTTCGAAGCGTTACCTTTCCTCGTTTAGTCACGGTATATACCACGGATGTTTCTCTTGTATCTGGAAAGTGCCCACCAACACTGGCGAAGGCGAGTTTATTTACCTTTTGTGCTTGCCGTTGGCTAGTAAACGAACTCGTCTCTAACTGTGTCAATGTACGTAGCTCGCTACTTTCAGACAGTTTTTCAGTATTTCATATACAAAAAAAAATCCAATTCTGCTTGGGCCAGCATGGTAATTGTTTCGGGTGTCCGCGATCGCTTTGAATAGAGTGATCAGTGGTAGCAGAGAAAATGAGGAAAATTCAGTTTGTAGCGGCCGCATATTCAAACAATAGTAAATTAATTGAGTGAAATCTAGAAAATAATTGAACTCACGACGCAGAATTCTGTAATCGGCTCTTTGTTTTGAGCGTTACGATGTTTTTGAGTGGAGAGATAGCTCATTTCCAGAGCCGTATGGCGGGCGGAATTTGACTATCGCGGCGGCTGAGCGAAGCTTGTAGTTCTCTCGCCGCACACGGGCTTCTATGATTGGTTGCCTAAATCATGTCACACCGAAGCGCACCAATGGAACATCTTCATTACGCGTGTGGCGGGATTTACGGGGGGCCCCCGCCTGCAGACTTGCAGAGGCTGCCAGTTCGTCTTCGTCTTCGTATCGGAGTGTCGGTCGCCGTTCAGATGTGTTTGCGCCCTTCGCATTTTCGTATGGTCCAGTTGAGACTCGACCAATTCCTGATACTCGGGTTTTACTTGACTCGATTTTCGGTGGTGAGCTGTTTTGAATTGTGGGTTCTACCGATATAACGAATGTCTGACGTCGACGATGACCATTGGGTTGAAAATCTTTTGGGTCTGTGGGGACTGCATGACCTGACCGGCAACTTCAAGGGTAAGTATAAAATAATTGAAATAATTTTCGATTCGAATAATATCGTATGCCTGAGGTTATAAGAATGCCAGCGATATTAATCTGTGATGTGCCAGCTGCTACTATATTCCGAACTTGATTCCGTTAACCTTCAGTCACCAAAATCCAATATTATTCACCGTTTATGGGGACCAGTACAGCGTAATTCAACAAATTCTACATAATTGAAAATTCATTTATATCTTAACCAACGTTCATCACACATCGACAAATTGACTTTCAAAAAAAAATAATAATAACTGAAAGCCTTCAGGCGCATGGTTAATTCGATTATCTCTCGACGTCTGTTTTTTTTTTTTTCTGAAATCCTTCATCGTGTGAATTGAGAAAACTCGCGAGCAAAAAGAAATCCTGTTATGAGTTACGATCAGTTATCGTAATTAGGCACAATCGGGTCACTCTTTTGCTGATAACTTGGTCTACAATTTTTTTATCCAAATTTTCCACGTGCGAACGACGAAGGATTGCTCTCCGAAGAAAATGAGACGCCGAGAGACATATGTAATAGGGAAGTTTCGTGAGTTTCTTTTAATCTCTTATCCGATAATTTGATGATTAGGATTGACGGAAAACATATTGCGCCTAATTGTTTATAGGTGATTTTCACGTGAATCGAGTTTTTTCAATACAGCATTTGAATTTCGCGGTCACGTGTGACGCTGACGCCACTGCAGGCAACCATGGTCAGCAGAATGAGATGGCGGCCGCGGTACTGTGTGACGTCACGTGCCATTTGAAAATTTATAATTTTCAATTGCTGTTTACAGTCACCTGGGGTGAATTGCATAATTCTTATAGTTTGAAAAAAATTATATTTGATTATCACACTCATTTATTACGGCCATTTGTTGAGATTCAATCTGAGGAAACTATCCTATTGAAACCAACCATGTGCCTGAAACCTTACGACGAGTGATTCTTGAAAAAGTCAATTTTTCGATGTTTAATAAACTTTGGTTAAGATACAAATAATTCTAGGAGTATGTAGAATCACGCTGTACTGGTCCTCTTATACGATCTTATACGTATATATAACACGCAATATCGTTCAAATGGTAAATTTTATTGGGTAGTAATTATTCTGTCTTGTACTTCGTCATTATAAATTTTTCATTTGACGAGTAGATTAATACTGGGTGTCCCATTTTAATCTTCCACCTGATTTATCTCGGAAAGTACTGCCCGGATCGAGTAATAAGTAATATTAAACTTTTAGGCTTCGGAGGGGGACGTTCAAAAAAAAAAATTTCAATTTTTTTTAATCACAAATGGTGGCGTAAAATTGACAAACATGTTTTTTTTTAAATGGGAACTTGTCTTATTTTGTTCACCTATAAATTCGTTAGGTCAAACCCAACATCTTTTGTAGGAAACATTTTTCAATTGTTATTAACAATTGCTCATGTTTGACACGCACGCACACATGCATGCACACACAGGCGTCATTCAAGTATTACGTAACGCTATTTTTGACCATTTTTAACCCCCCCCCTCCCCCATAGTAACACATAGTAACAGTCGCGCCTCCCCCCCGCCCCTAAGTGTTACGTTACGCTCTCAATTGTTAAGATTATGACAAAGCTCAGGAAATTTTCAAAAAATAGGATCATTTTTCATGGTTACAATGAAACTGTTTGGCGATGTGGATATATACTTTTTTTCTCAAGTATTTATTGAAAATAA
The DNA here is from genome assembly GCA_018257835.1 of Euura lappo. Taxonomy (NCBI): domain Eukaryota; kingdom Metazoa; phylum Arthropoda; class Insecta; order Hymenoptera; family Tenthredinidae; genus Euura; species Euura lappo. The sequence continues at coordinate 85,492 of JAEUYN010000723.1, forward strand.
AAACCGTAACGTAACGTCTGACGATATCCCCCCCTCCCCCCCTGGAGCGTTACGTAATACTTGAATGACGCCACACACACACGCCAAACATGGACAATTGTTAATAACAATTTAAAAATGTTTCCTACAAAAGATATTGGGTTTGACCTAACGAATTTATTGTTGAACAAAATAAGTCCTGTTCCCATAAAAAAAAAACATGTTTGTCAATTTTACGCCGCCATTTGTGATTAAAAAAAATTGAAAAAATTTTTTTTAAACGTCCCCCTACGAACCCTAAAAGTTTAATGTTACTTATTACTGGATCCGGGCAGTACTTTCCGAGATAAATCAGGTGGAAGATTAAAATGGGACACCCGGTATATTCGTTGAATTTATTTTTTTCAAACCATACGTCTGAAAACGAATGAACCTTTGATTTCAATGTTTTACAGATGAAGGCATAGACAAGGAAACTTTTTTGACAATTCCCTCTGACGCAGTCAAGGAATTAATTCCGAAATTGGGACCGAGATGTACGTTTTTGAGAAAACGACAGGAATTGACCCAAACGAACAGTGACGTTGCGGTGCGGTGAGGCTTTTCAATTTTCTTTATCAGTGGGCGTATATTTGTAGAACTGTTGCTATTTTCGAACTTATCATAATATCGAGTAATTGTGGGAATTCAAGACCTACTCGCGATCACTGACTTGTGCTTATGCAGCAAGTAGTGAGTGGGAAAGATATGTTTGTAGCTGGGGTGTGGACGCGTTGGTCAATTACCAACTGATTTTCTTTTTGCTAGAGATTAGATATGAGTGACATAGTGTTTTTAAACCATTCACGTTATTGCTATTCACCCGGGAACTTGCTTCGAATAGAGTCACGTTTAGGACACGCTAGTCACTCACTAATGATTATGCTCCAGAGGCTGGAATTGTCATTTTCTGCACCAAAACAACTCGGTGTTCGATAAGTATAGGGTAGACTGGGGACGGTTGTAACATTTTTCGGTTTTGCCCTCACTGAGCTCAAACTACAGTGAACACATCAATGTTCCAAATACCATAGCAAAGAGCATTCAATTGCTGACAAAATGGCGCCAAGTAGGACTCTTTAGCATAAATAGAAAAAAAGTATGAGCCTGTCAAAAAAAAATCGGAAAAGTGTTACAACTGACCCCAACCCCAGGGTCAGTTGTAACACAAGATTTTTTCACAAAATTAGATTATTCATCAGGATTTTGATGATTAATATCAGACATTCCCATAAGGAATACGTGTTTCGGGAACTAAAAAATATAAAAATAACTTTTCATCACCTCTTGATGGCCGAATATTTTCGTTTGGATAAAATCTTATAAATATAATGTTTTGTTTTAATATTATTATTATTATTTCATAACATAAACTACGATAATGCCTGAATAAAAGAAGGAGAAGGAATGTTGTTAGCTGTAATCATCCGCCATCAAATGGTTGCAATGTCCCTGGACCAACTGTTACAACTGACCCCAGACGAGTTTTTTTACTTCAAGTAAAAATTTCATTTATTCTGTCGAATCTATCAACTCAAAATACTGTGAATACTGACACAGAATTGGCCAAGGAAACACATGAACAAAAGAAAAATTGAAGATTTATCATAGAAGTCTAATTATCGATGTTTAACTAAGATTGTAAGAACTTACTTTAGGCCCGAAAATAACAATGGGCCCCGCTACC